>JAHWFO010105917.1:1471128-1507302 GCA_023313115.1 Rhysida immarginata
TACCGAAAGGATTCTCCAGATTACGGTTGTATTTTTCCTTTATTTCTTTGTTGTGGCTAAAGAGTTTTTTATTGATATTTACATCATAATTATCCACATTAGCTTTCATTATCTAATCATGGTTTTATATTGTTAAAAAGAAAGGAGTTTTTTAATTGTTTTCGTTTGTCGCGTCATTTACTTTTGTTAGCATTAAAGCCCGTCGTACGACGGGTACTACAACAGTCGAATCTGTAAATTTGATTTTAATTTAACGCAAATAATTTTTTTATTATGGCCTATTGTTGCAGAAATTAACTTTGTTTTTGCATGAGATATACATTGTTGGTCTGCGCATATTGTTGCTCATGCATTGTCGCTTATATAGATATGAGTGCACTTCTCGAACGCTTGCTTTGATATCTGGTTATGTACTTTTATCTCTTACATTTGCATTCATCTGTCTAATGCCCGATATGGCCTATATAACCTATTTTGTTCAGATATTGCATATATTCCACGTGCTATATGATCATTCTGTCTTTATCACATTTTTTAAAAGATATTTTATAATAATAATCGAATTCAAGATTCCAAGAGAGACTGAGCACAACAATCACCTTTTTTTTAAAAAAAGAAAGAGAACATTTTTGAAAACTATACTCTTGCACAGCATATTTCAAAATATAGTCTTTAATTTAATATAAAAATTGTGAGATCGGTTATTCTTTTCATCAAATTAGAAAACCAGTTGTTGCGCACGTGAAAACTCGAAATCCTAAAATATGAAAATTGGACCCTTCTGGGAATCTAAATTAATTCCAATTCCTTCAAGTCGTTGCTGGGTTGTTAATGAAATTTTAAAGGATTGTTCAAGCCGTGGAATCAGTGGGATTCAACTCTGGGATACATTTATGAACATCATCATTATCCTTGTAATAATTGAATAGATGTGAATGATATAACCCAAAGCCAGAAGAAGAATACTTTTACAAGAGCATGTTGAAAATTTAAAATAATACACTGTTATTCAAAAGGATGGAGCAGATTTCAAACAATTATTTAAAATGTTAAGACTAACACATCCCGCATATCACTGAATTCAGATTGGTTGAAATAATATTCCGACATAAAATGCGCCATGTAGATGATATCAAGGCATTAGCAGCCATATTTGTTGAATAGTATAAAATGGACATTAAAGTTGTTCTTGATTTGTATTTGTCTATTTCTTGACGCTGTGTTAGCTGACCACTGCTTATTGGTTTAGAAGATGAGTCGTTTATATATTTTCTTGCTTCCTTTCTTATGCAAAAATATGATATCCAGCTGGAAAGGAATAGTTTCTTAACTTCAGACAGCAATTATATAAGATGAGATGAAAGTGTCGATGAGTAGTTCATTTCTGCGATTGTAAATATCCTATATTTTGTTAATTGTGCATTTTACGTTAAGGGTTATTGCTTTGATTTTTTTTTATAGAAAGCCTCGAAATGTACTTTCCTTAGGGCAATTGCACAGTTCGACCATTCGTAATTTAGTTTGAGAGGTCTAATGGTCCTGTGCAGATTCCTTCTTTAGGCTTCGAACACTATAGAGTTTTACAGAAAACGGATTGTATTCATTTGTATCCTTGATAATAGCAGGAATTAAAGACGAAATCGGTCGGAATTTTGTGTTTTTTTTTCCGCTATGTACTGTAAGGCCTCCATCAAGTTTATGGTTAGATAATGAATTCAAAGGTAAGTAAATAACTATGACCGAACTTTGGTGCGGGTTTTTTTTCTGTTGTTGTTGTTGTTGTTGTTCGAATCCAAGAAGTTCCTGTTAGTGAAGACAGTTGAGAGGGATCCCAAACGTCGTTTTGAGAAACCATTTAAAAGTTCTAGCCAAAAGCATTGGATCAACAGGCATATTATAACCAAATGGATTCCAGTTACGGAAGCTACACATTTCTTTCATCAATAGTCAGCAAACAAAAAATGTCTTCATATCGATTTTATATTGTTCCTACTAAGTTTATGTAAGGTCTGTACATAATAGAGGTCTGTACATGGGGCTCATTAATATCATTAAAATTGATCTCTTAAAAAGTAAAATGTCGTATTCATGATAGTGTTTTATGACAGTTTAGAGTGAATATAAAATAAGTTTTGTATAACAGAAGCAAAGGCAAGATTTCATAGAGTGGGGATAATGATGTGTAAATCAAAGAAGATATTTGAGCAGTGAAATGGCTCCAACATCTTTTTGGGGAGAAAGGGGGGAGGGAGAGTAATGGTAGCATTTAAGAACACATATTTATTATCCCAGACATTACCTTCGTCTTCAATAAACTAGCAAGAACAGCGAATTACTTAAAATATATATCGTAATTTTTAATAAATTTTCTAAAATGTGTCTTAAAACTGTAAATATATTTTCGTAATTCTTTTTGAAGTTACATTCAAGATATGTATCACAGAAATTATGGATGAACGATGTCGTGTTTAAACACTTCTTGAATCAAGGATATTTCTTTATTTGTGTCCGAACTAATTTTACATTCAGAAACTATGTAAACTTATTAGCATATCAGATTCAAATATGCTATAGCAGATAACTGAAGAATAAAAACAAAAACATATTATTACTGTCAAATCTTACAAAATGAGATTTATTTGGCAGATGCTAGGAATATCTTTAATTTAAAAGTTAAATACACATAAATACCCATACGCACAATTTTGTGAAATTTGTGGCTGAAATCTAAATTGCTGAATATTGATTTAAAGAGCATTCAGAGTTTCACAAAATAATATCAGCTCTGATAGCAAAATGAGGTTATGTGAAACTCTAAGAGAAGAGGCTCTTATTATACTTTAAATATAATCTAATTTTTCTTCTCTCGAATGAATAATGATTAAATCAATCTCCTAAATTACTTGAATCCATTTATTTGCATAAGAAATTCGAGGAACCTCAGACACTAAGTTTTAAAACGAACGCCGAAAATTATCAATATTTCCTATTTACCCTCTATGCTAGCATTATATAAATGATTACTTTTTTCCGAAAACAAACAAAGCTTTATAATAATTATTATGTTCTATTACGAATATTCTAATTCTAAATATTTTTGCTCGGAAACGCAATACTCCCCAACGATTCACCGATGGAGTGAAAAATGCGTAACGATGTCAGCACTGTTTTCACTAGCGAGAATTGCAAGCAGGTGTTGTGGATCTTTATGACGTCTTTAATGACGTCAAATCGTTGCCCTTTCATCTATTCCCCGTCCGTTCACCCATCTGCCCATGACGCCAATCGCGATTACTTTTAGGATGCTTTTCCCCATAATCGTTCCAAAAGGATCAGGTGCGCCATTGTCTATTCAAAGATGAGATTGGTTTCTGGTTGCAGTTTATCTAAAGACTCCTGAAAACTTGTGTAGGTCGTCGAACACATCAAACAGCAGCTGCATTAGAGAATCAGCAAACGGAATAACCGTGTATAGACATAATAATAAGACTGAAACTCGATACTGACGCTTTAAAAGCTGGGTTTTTTACACTTTGAACTGCATTCATTTTCCTCTTGTGACATTATTAATACGTAGAATGCGGCTATCTTCTAATGAAACATTGTACTCCAACGAGCCATTAAGGCTTTATTAAGAGTATTATATTCGTAGTGAAAACCTATTCAGTGGTTCAACAATTTTAAAGGTATACAAGCTTTTTATTATTATGTTCTATAACCTCTGCTTTAAATGTATGTTGTTTAGACAGATTGGCGTCAAATGTGGGTATTAATTCATTAAATAAATAAAATATTCTTTGTAATATCTATTTTCAATTTCATTGAAGTCACGTTATGGTCGGGCCTTATTTGCCATCAGTGGCAAAGAAATCCAAAAATAGAAGCAAAAAATTTATTTTTTCTTTTGTGTTTGGTTTGTTTTTTGATTGATCCACATGGCATCCACGCCACAAGAAAAATACAGTTTGCGCATTTTTATTTTTAAAAAAACTTATTTTTATCAATATCGACCGAACTTCATTTATTAATAAATTGGCATCAGTTCAAAGTCAGCAGAAGTTAGAAATTTTTAACGCATTGTACAAGAATAATGGTATCCAAAATCGATCGTTAGATACCATTAAGATCGTTAGTTAAGATTAGGTTTTGCTAGCACTTATAGCCACTCTATAGCAATGATTTTAGCGAGTGAATGACAATGTTAGAAACTACAAATATGTTGATATTAATAATGGAATTCTGAAAGAGAATATGTATTCAAGGAAGAATAAATTTTAGATCTTTACGCTGTGTGGGATTATAGGAGAGCAGGTCCGTAATCCTTGGATGAACTCAGAATTTTACGATAATACCATATTGGAATCGGCGAATATGGTTTCGCAAACATTCAAGAAATCTCTTAAAACTTAGCTTACTATAGTGACCTATTTTCGAAAATCCACGTGAGATCACCAACGTTAACATGGATTTTTTTCAAGATGATCCATAGGAATCTCTCTCTAAGAATAAATTTAATTAAACAATACGAGAGTTGGGGCATCTCATATTTTGCTTCTCATGTTTATTATGGTAGTTGACATAACATTACAGATTTCATGTTCCAGAGTCATTGCAACACACTTAAAGGGCCTCAAAATAGTCCCCTGCAACGTTCATCTCACGCTGCCAACGAAGTGGGAGTCCCCGAATACCATCTGCTTCACCATTTACCTCGCTTCCAGGTCATTTCCTTCCGTACGAAATCAAAATCACGTGGAAAAAGATCGGCGCTCCAATTCTTCCCATTCCCAGCGCCGCAGTAGTCGCCCTACATACTCTGTTTTATGTGGTCTTAACCGGCGGTTGACTAAGAACTGATTTAACATTGCTCTCTGTGCAACAACAGGATATTACCGAGCTACCTGGTGTTGTGAAAACAAACTACAAATGTGCAGGTAACTTGAAACATATGATATTTTATGATACCATCCTTTCTCTGAGAAAAAAATACGCCCCAACCTTCGTATAATTTACAGGGTGTCTAAAAAGGAATTGACGGTTTTTAAAATGGAATATCAGGTAAACGGTGACAGTTATTAAAGTTATTCTTGCATGTGATTAATGTGTGAGGTCAGGAATTTATTTTTGTGCGTTTCCTTGTTGTTTGCGAGCCGATCTTTTCGGATTGCCCGTAATGACATTCTTTACGGCTTGCACTTTGGTTTAAATAAAGGAAGACGATGGTCAGGTAGAGTGATACGGTAAACTATTTATTAAGCCTTACGCGTTTCGGTATTGCACCACCATTAGAGGCAAAACAGCTACAAAGATGAAATGAACATGGCAGGGAATTTATAGTAACAGGAATGAGGAGTCCACCAATCATGCAAATCCAAAATAGGAGATCCGCATTAATTGATGGATTCGCAAATAAATGAACTGGAAGCCGCGGTGTTGACGACATCCGGTTGGAATTTTGGTCCGAGTTGTTTGAGAAATTCAGTGAGGTCGTCTCTTTCAAAGGAGACCTGCTTATTAAGTAACTTCTCCTGGTCATTCTGGTGGTGCTTCCTAATCACCAGATCTTCGTGTATCCATATCTTCTCTCTGTCTTTGCCCTTCCACAAAATGCTCATGCACTTGTCGATATCCAGGAAGCGGTGCTTCTCGCTAATTAGGTGGTCAGCGTAGGCAAAATTATTATCTTTACTGATCTATGAACGCCTATGCTCTCGGAATCGTGCGTGGAATGATCGAACTGTTGAGCCGACTTAGTGGGCACCACAATCAGGGCAAGTAGACTCCGGAGCCTTTGTAAATTTCCAATTCGTTGTTGCATATAGTCCTGAACGAAACCGGAATATCCTGGCGATTCGGTGGATATAAACGTGAATCCAATAAACGTGCATGTGACAAAATCTGGTTTCTTCTCTGAGCATTAGGTTGACGTACTGGTCTTATAGCTTCGCTTAGTATGGACTTGGTGACGGCGTCAGGAAAATTATTACATCTGGCCAATTCGAATGTTGTCGCAATTTCTTTCTTCTTGGCTTACTCTGTGATCAGATATGCCAAATGCCCTTCGGAAACGGTGTTTTACGACGCTGTTTTGTACTGCATGGGTTGGTTTGAATTGTATGGGATTATGTTTGCAGTGGTGGATTCTTTCCTGTGTATCCAAAGTCCAGCTTTTGAGTTACGGTGTTCCTTGTGATGTAGACATCCAAGAAATCGATGCTCATGTTTCGACAAGTGTATGAGCATTTTGTGGAAAGCCAAGACAGAGAGAAGCTATGGATACACAATGGATAGATGGTACTATAAATTCCCTGCTATGTTCACTTCACGTTTATAGCTGTGTTACCTCCGATGATGGTGCAATACCGAAACGCATAAGGGTTAATAAATACTTTACCCTATCACTCTACCTGATCATCGTCTTCCTTTATTTAAACTTCCCGTGATACTGGACAGATGGATATCATGCACTTTGGTGCCGTCATGGCAGACCATTGACGTCCAACGATGCCCCCCAGTTCCCCCGCAATACTACTGATCATAAAAATTTCTCGTATTTTATTGTTTCACTATATTCGGATGAGTTCGCCAACTCGCCAGTTTATACACAGGGGTGCCATATACGATTAACGATGAGCAGACCAAATTCCGCATGGGCTTGTCATTGACGCATTGCAAGGAAATGAGTTTCTGAACAGTATTGTGTCTGGCATAATTGTCTGAATAATGGGGGAGATAATTAGCGAATCCGAGAATTTCGTTAAGAAAACTAAATTCTATCAATTTTGATTGCCTGATTAGCTTCCCTTCTTATGCAAAAGAAAAATCCTCCCTGAAACTGGAAATATTTGCCTCAGTTGAAATATTCTCTTTCGAAATATTTAGTGGACAATTAAAAATCAATAAGTAGACAATAGCTTAATAAACATCAAACCTGCTTGCTTAGGAAGTTTAATTTTTCTGAACTGAACCCAATTAATAAGATTACACCGCTTGATAATGCTAAAGAACAGCGACATTTCATTACTAATTACTGTTTTAGTACATTAAACAGGTCAATATCGAAACAGGAGATTAACTTTCAATTTTGATTACCATAATTATCCAACTAGAAATCGAAAGAGATTCGTCTTCCATTTGCGAATAATAACTATCGCCGCCACACTCCAGTTTTTTCTTCTCAAAAGAATTGGACCCTTTTACCCTCTTCAATAACAGAAACTACTAGCTATTATACATATAAAAAAATCACTGAAGAAACTGATTCTTAATAACGATCTCTGTTGTAAAAATATTATTTAAATTAATTTAAGAATCTTTGTTACCTTTTAACTATTTTGTATTAATTAGTTCTTTGTGGGGGACGCGGGGAGCTTTGCTCGATGGGCTTTTTAGCCTTTCAAACCCCCTTGTACCCCCGTTTTACTGTTTATTTTATTGTACTCACTCTTTTGTGAAATTTTGTAATTGAAATTTATTAAATAAATAAAGGATCGTAACAAAATCAAAAACCGTTAAGAATTATTGAGTGATCACGCAAAATTGTGTTTGGTTTGAATTTGAGAACCTCATTAAGAAGTACAGTCTACTCGAACCGCACTGGCCGTTTTGTATCTGTTTGGCATGCTTTCTATTCGAGTATTGAGAAGATCTGGCATGATGTATGATATCAGCCCAAATCCTGATTCCTCGATCTAATCCTTCACTTCACGAATGTGTTGCTGGTGGTAACGAGTTCTCTGTTCGCGCCATATCACCTGATGTCCAAGACTGGTTGGGAGAACATCATCTTGGACCATTCCTGATCGCAGAGACCGTTCTGGCAGAGACATGGGTGCCTGTAGCAACATCAAGGTTTGCAGCTGTCTGCTTTCTCTCCTTTTTCGCTGAAAGGATTACGTATCGGTCCTCCCGAGCTCTTGTGCTCCTTCGACGACTATCGCCAAGAACTCGCAAAGCACTCTGGGATCAGCAGCACTTTTCAAAGATAAATGACATTTGTCGTAACATCCATTGCTGCCGCAACTTCAGCCACACTTTGGCTTGCCTTGAGCCATCCAGCAGCTCATCCACGATCATAATCATTCAGATCCAGTGTTCGAGGAATTCTACAGTCAATATAAACTGTATAGACTGAAAATTTACAGTACCATTTTCCAACACCTTTCACGTGAATTCGCCTTAAAACTCCACTCCTGCTGATTTCGACTTAACCTCGTCTTATATTCACATTATTCAAATTGCACAACAGTGTTTTGCTGTACCTGTGTGACTGATATAAGATCCTGCAGAGGAGAACTCATATGTTCCTTCGCAATTGTCAAGCAGTGCCAAAACAATTTACCATCCTCTAGAAATGATGAGTTAAACAAGGTGCAAATACTAGGTGCTACGCAAATTCCTGAGAATTTGCTTGTATTCGCACCATTTTTATTTACGAGTTAAAATTAGGACGAAAAGCAACAGAAACAGCTCGCAATATTAACCAAGCAAGGAACCATGAATGACCGGCTGGATCAACGTTGGTTCAAAAAAGTTTATGCTGGTTGATGAATTACTTACTTTAAGACCTAATTTCCACCGTCATCTTCGAAATAATGACTTCAGAAATTGTAGACATGATCTCAGCAAGTTTTTCAATTTTGGAAGCAGTATCTACCAAGTATCTCTTGTACAGCACCAGATGTGATCTGCTTGGATCTCCTCAATGAAGTCAAACGCCGCCCTTTCAAGCAGTTTCATTTCAGAGAACAGTAAGGATTATTATTATAATATAAAAGACAGTAAGAATTAGGCAGGTGGGCAACAATAGCCATGCATTTTCTGTCAGAAATTCCTCACTCAGCACCAGATGCAATCAGCATACGCGGTATCCCTGTAGTGGCGTGCGCGGGGTTTCTCCAGTGGCGTGCATTTTGTGTACCATTTTATCTTCGAATTATGAAATTTAATAAAACTTGAAATTGATAATTTCTGTCAAAAAGCGCAAGGCCCGATTGAATCTAATCGGCTCATATCAAGCCCTAAGCTAGGTTTTTGCAGGTTGTCACGGAATTTGAACAACATTCAAGATTTCGATGACGTCAGCGCCCCTTTCCACACTCGTTATTTCTATTCTTCGAGCTGGAAAGGGAAGCGTGGCGATGCTCGACGTCAAAAGCGTCATGAAAATCCAGCCAATAAGGAAAGAAAGCGGGAGTTTCGTTATGAGGACGTGAAATCGAGAGATCGGGGGAGAAGCAAAAGAGGAACCTTATTGAGAGGTCGGAAACAGTGCGGTCGGAGGAAAAATAGCCGGAATGGCCGAACTGCTGGATATGGCTCCGTGATGGGTTTCCTAAAGATAGTGAATAGGAAGACTCAGACATCCGACTGGCGCCAGCGACAGCTAACTACGGCGAGCTTGCATCTTCGACGAGCGAAGGAGGGGAGGAAAACTCCGCTATTACGAAGCCGTCGGATTGCATACGTGGCAGAGTGAACTCTGAAGGTTTTCCGAAGGCGGACGATTGGGAAGGAATTAAGATTCCCCAATGGACTGTCAGCCACCGTATAGACTGCTTGGTAAGCATTAAAGTTCAGTTATTTTTAAACACCAAGTTTGCTACGATAATTTTCTTGGAATTGAAAGCTTACCGGCTCAGTTACATTTCCTACCTACATGGACTGTGGCCTTTTGGATTAAACGCCTATCTGCACGACGGACTAGGCTTCATTCTCATTTAATTTCATTGAATACGCTTTCTTAATGAGAGACTGGGGTCCAACGAATACTTCATTTTGAAACGTCTATCTTAGTGCAACGTATAACTTATCGAGACGCATTTATCATTGCCCGTCATAAGTTCCGAATTTATTAATGCGTCTTTCCCCGTTCTACTTAGGAGTGTGCAGTAGCATCTCGGCTTTAATTGTATAGTGCCCTAGCTTCGAAATTTCACCGGACAGTGACATCTGTGTTTCTTTTACTCCGCAGTGACCCATATTAGTGTTTTCTCGAGCGCTAGCTCATGTTTATTGTGCAAGGTATGTTACTCATTTGTGTGCTTTAGGAAAGAGCTCTGAGTGATCATCAGCTAGTGCTATTCAGCGTTATTTGGCATTTATGTTAATTGGTGGTGAGTGCCTTAGTGCCGACAACGTCGTTTAACAATTTATGGTAATTTATTTCTGCTTGTGCTATTGCCTTAGAAGCTAATTATTTAATATAAGATCCTAGTGCGGATCTATTGGTGTTATTTTCAAGTGTGTGTGCTAGATAAGCAACTTACGCCATTATTTTGGGTTGTAAACTAAGTAGTTTACCATTTTGCTGTATTTACATTTATTATATTATTTTAGTTTATTGAAATATTACTTTACCCTAGATTTAAGATTCCATTTGGTTATTCATTAGTCAATTTGGAAATAAATACTTTACTTTTCATTCACGCCTTCTGTATACGTGCTTTACAATTTTCCACTGCGTACTCTACAATTATTTATTATCTATACACGTTACACAGGTGCATTGTCATGGTTGATCAACCACTGGTCTCTTTTCTTTCACATCTCCAACCGTTTATATCTCACTTTTTTCAACAGTGGCCTCAAATCCTCATAGTAACACTTCCCGTTAACAAACCTGACCAGGTGAAACAAGCTATTTAAATATACAAATTCTTAAACTATATACGGATATAGGAGAGAAGGACGAGACACAAAAACCCTGGAATACAATAAATACTTAAATTCTCAAACTCGAATATCAAAAACTGATTAATACTGAGTTTATTTAACGATTAAAGAATACAGCAGTAGGCATTTAGTAGAAATAACTATTTGCGTGATAGTTTCAAATTCTTGGGAATTTTGGTAGCAGCCTGTATATTTAATTTCACTTTCCCGATTTCCTGAAAATTTTTTAATGTACTTTATCGTCCAGTTAATTATTCTTTAGCTTGATGAGACTTCCGGATTAGGAACTCTAAGAACAGGTGTATTCCGTTATTATAACAATTTGCATTGTCTATTTAGCGCATGGCTTATTACTCTAGTAATCTTTAGTAATCTCAAAATGTAAGTTACTAACGACCCCCACGCAAATTAAATATCGCAAACCTCAGTTTACAAGCTAACTTAACGTGGAAGCTGAGTAAACAATAGATAACTAACTTATCGTGAAAGCTGTCTGCGCACATATCATTTCTTCTCTGGTCATCATTTAGAAAGATGCTTCATCTAAAATCCTCATTATTTTAAATCTGGTAATGCATTAAATTTTAAAATCAGTACAGCATAAATCTACTTAGTTTGTTTCTAATTGAAACAGGTTTGGGAATTCCTTGATCGATTATTTATTATCCATGTTCAAAGGTTGAATCATATCAATTGAATAATGAATTACACTTACTGGTTATACTGAGCGTGATTACAGCTTTCCGCTTGCAATAATTTAAAATTAATTCTAGAAAATACCTTAAGGATAATACATGCCCTCGAACACCCAATGGAAAATTTTCTCAAAAATTCATACAATAAAGTAAACAGGCATCCTCTCATAAGAATTAATGAGTCTAATAAAGAATGGTTGAACATTTCAGTTTTAATTATAGCCAAAGACCTTTGGATGGCCATTTGGTTTACATAATTTAAGGCACAAAAGACCTCCCGAACTTCTAGAAGGTTAATTAATTTTTGGCGGGAAACCGTTGCCCAGGCAACAACTTCGAGGATATCGTGCCAAAATTTTTCGTTACGTGACCATAAACGAAGAGGATTTTAATCTTGACGAGATATTGGAACCAGAAACCTAGACTCCACCTCCTTCCTTCGCCGTCTTCTCTCCAACCATTAACGACGCCAAGGAACCAATTAAGAAGAGACGTAAGAAAGTAACACGTCAGCAGATTTGAGGTAAACCACAGCGTGCAAGTGGGCGTATGACTTTTACTGTCACCGCGGATTAGATTTTAACCACTCCCCTCTCCCTTCTTAAAGCCTCCTTCCTTTCAAATTAGCCCTTTGACCAACTCTAGATTTATTAATCCCTCGCCTTTCTCTTACTTCCTAGACTGAATCGATTTTATGCCGAGACAGATTTGCATTCCTTCGTCTTGCCATGTTAGATTCTTGCTTAGTGTTCTCAATTGACCTCCATGATCTGGCCTTCTGATCTTTTGCATCTCTATTGATCAGTTAATTGATTGTTCTGTTCAATATAACGAATTCCATTCCCTCTGAAAACTTAATACAAAAGCATTGCCTTAGGTTAATATCGGATTAAAATAATGCTCCAAAGAATTACATTGCAAATAAGTATCAAAAAATTAAGTTTGTTAATATGACTACTGTGTTATAAAAATGTTAGAAATAATTTTACTTAGACTAATCTTTAAAGTTAAACGAACTTTCGCTTTCACAATATTTACCATTCTCATCTTAAACGTGGCTGCTCTTTGTGGCGTAGAGAAGTGTTATGTCACTGATTACTTCAACGGCTCAGAAGAACCAAACTTTACAGAAATTACATACAAATAAACACTGCAGTTAGTACAAAAAGGAATATATTTCTTATTTAAATATTAATCGATGCGTAATTCTTTCTCTGTCGCATTTGGAAACCATCCCTGTTAAGCATCAAATCCTTCTTTGCCTCTACCGGACTTCGCTATAAAAGAGACATTGGTTACGAATAACTGTTTCTCATATTTTTATTTAAGTAGATTGTTTTAAATTTGAAATAAAGACAGTAAGAATTCAATATTCAAAGCTTTTTCTTAGATATTCTAAAATGTTAAGGAAGTTGTTTTTCCTGGTCCCCCCCCCAAATAAAACAATGTCGAGTCGTCCGTTACAGGAAGGACTAGCGCGTGAGGCGCTTCTGCATTTTAAAAGAATAACTTTCTGTTTTTGAAAATGCATTTTTATTATATTATTTATAAGCCTTTTTCAAGTATTCATACTGATTGTATAAGGTGATTCAAAATTCTTTGGTCATAGCTGTATTTCGGATATGGTGTGTAAAATGAACGATGTGACCATTCTAGCAGGAAATTAGAGTAGCCTGTAGTAAAAAGAGTAGCGACAACTTTCACAATGGGCGCCATGTTGTGGTGAACTAGTGCCAGAGATAGTGGCATTTTGATTGTTATTTCCATGCATTTGGGATGATAGCTCAAGAATTTGTTTTGCTCACAAATTCTTGAGCTGTCATCCCAAATGGTTGGAAACAACAGTCAGATGCTAACAATTCCTGACACTACTTTGCCACAACATTAGTCACTACCACAATTCTGATCATAACCGTTAACGAACTTCTATAATTCGTGCGCATGAGTAAAAAATTAGTTTACCATCTATTGAGTATTTAATTGAAGAGTTTCTAGAAGAGTTAGAATACATGATGCATGGAAAGATATTTAAAAATTATAATTCTTGTATAAATCTGAACTTTTAAATATTTTGCTGCAAAAATATTAATAAACCTTTCATTCCAGAAGAAAAATTTCTTTCAATGATTTAAGAAAGGTATAAACTTTGATGGATTGCTTCTTCAGACGAAAACAATATATAATCGGAAAAAATAAATAATATTGAAAGATAAAATAAAAATTAATTAGTAAAAGAAACTCGAAAGGGATGCCTACATTTGCATAATAAAGATAACTCGTATCAACTCCGTTATAGCTTCTTAGATATAGGCATATACACTTTGATATAAACAGCTTTTTTTCATTAAACTAAGAGATTGACGAAATATATCAATAGAAGCAAATGTATAATTTTCACAATTTTGGAACTAGCATTCAGGTTTAGTGAGGAGACTAAATATGAATTTTCAATTAATATCAGACTAAAATAAGCTGGAAGATTTGAATGAATAATAGACGAACAGATCATCGTCGATAGCTCATCGCGGCATAACCAAGGCGGCTTGAAAAGGAACGCGATCGAATCTGTTTTTCTGTTTTCGTAGTAGGAATGGCTTGTAATCTTTAAATCTATCTTTTTCAACATAGAATCAATAGACATAATTTAAAAAGAAAAACGCGGCTTTGTGCAAGAAGGAAATTATTTACATAGAAGAGACCCAAAAATATAAATAAATATACATGTATAAATTAAAAAAAAACAGAAAAATATTATGGTTTTGAAATGCTGTCGGGTTAATTCCTATTTTACGGCTTGTTTATAACGTGCTTTTGAAATGCTTTTGGGTGCTTGTGAAACATTACTGTTTTTCGGAGAATAAGCTTTGGAATAACGTAAGAAAAATGCAATACCTCTTATGTGGACAATATGTAATGTGTTTTCCTTCATTCTAAGGGATTTATCATAAGTCCATAAAACATTTTAGAAATTCACCACATAAAAACTACATACCCTGCAATAATGGAATGGACACTCCTACTTTACATGAACTCTGGCTTGCATGCACATATATCAACAGCTGATTTTATAGTGTTTGTGGGGGTTTTTTATTGTCTTGACGCCGAGAGGATAATTTAATAATTTCTGCTCGTACGGAGGGTTGATTCAGATAAAATGAGACGACTTTGTAGTTCTGTTACGATGGTGTAATACCATGGCGCCACCATCGGTTGTGTTCGATGTGAGAGCCACATTGTTGGACTATCGCCCGGCACCGTAATTTCCACTGAAGTAGACTGAGTTTGAGGGACTCCATGGGAAGTTCGTTCCACACCTGCTGACACACTTTCCATAGCCCATCAACGGTTCTTGGTCGGCAACTTCCAAGCCGTCGTTTCAGGAGACCAAAACCACAGAAATCCATCGGTGAGGCGTCAGGAGATTTTACAGGCACATAAGAGAAGGGAATAACTCGTATGCCCGTCTCCTGTTCCATCTTCCTGTAGTAAGCCACAGATGACTTGGCAGTGTGGCTTGATGCCTTGTCCATGTGGATCCAAACTTGTGGCTTTATGACGTCGCTCCAGCCCAAGATTGTCATGAATTATTCTGGAGACTGTTGCCTGTGAAATACCTTTCTGTTGGGCTAGACTTCTCTGTGTGGGGGGATTTTCTTTCAGCACTTCAGACCGGATTTCTCGCACCACCTGAGCTGGGCGTGTTGGCTGGGGCTTGTTTCAGGTCTGCTTCTCTGCTCGTCCACGTTCATTAGATGGTCGCAATTTGTTGTTTTTGATTATTCGGCCCACAGTAGCTTTGGATACCGCAATACCATTTCGTTTGCATAATTCCACAATGCACGAAAGACTGAAGTTAGCGTCGGAAAGGCCAAACAAATACCCTTCCCAAAAAGGTGTGATTTTGGAAGCCATGTTTCAGCACGAAATGTCCCAAATAACAGCAACAAGTGTATACAAGCTAATCCCCATGAATAGTGGACGAGTCATGCAAATCACATTCCGTCAAGGTCATATGCGGCGTTTAAAGTCGTCTCATTTTATCTGAATCAACCCTCCGTATAACATTGTCATAGGCAGAAAATGGCTAAACGAAGGGGACATAGTGACTCAAAATAATGGTGTGCTACATTGCGGGCATGTATATTCGAAAAAATTCGGGAAATATTTTCACATCCACATTCAACTATTGGCGATATCGTGAAGTAATAGAATACTACAGCCATCGGAACGCACATGCCCAAAAGTTCAAACGATCCGCAAATCTCACATCCTACAAGGACATTTTGGATAATCACTGCTTCCTACGGTGTGTGAATGTTTTGCTAATGAGAATTGTTACTTTCAGCATGTCATGTTTCGGTTTCCGTCAGGCAATGGCGCACAGACATGAATGTCAATATCGCATAGAGACCTGACCTTAATCCAATCTTACATTGATGGGACGAGTTACAGCGTCGAGTTAGGGCCAGGAGCCACGTCCAAAATCCACTGCTGACACGGTTAGTTTTTTGCAGCAAGAATCGACTCAAATACTGGAAGCTATTTATCGGATCCTTTTAGAAAGTGTGTCCAAAAAGGTGGTTGGCGATATTAATAAACCAACTACGCGGAGATACAACAAGATATTAAATAAAATAAAATATAGCTTTCCCCCGTAACTGTGTACTGTCCGTTTCATTATTGTAGGGTAGTTTACGCTCCGGATAGTAGTGGTAATCCTCATGGCGTTGGAACGACAATCTCTCCAATTTTTAGACTATTTATCACAATGAAATGCGAGGGGATTTCTGTGAAAATTTGCCTCGGATGATGAAGAAGACAGTGAAGATATACAGGGTGTCTCACCTAAAGTGAAGCAGTAGCCAACTTCTAAAATACAAATCTGACAGAGTTTTTTCAGTGGAAGAATTATTGTAATTTTATGTGAGGGGTTTTTATGTGTAGGCCTATTCAATTTCCAAAAAAAGCGATGCAATTTTCGAAAGTCAACTTTGATATGTGCAATGGAAACCCCTTTTTTAATGGTATTTTCAGATTGTATTTTCTCAGATACTGTGTACAATCTGAATATATCATTAAAAATAGGGGTTCCGTTACACATTTCAAAGTTGACTTCCATATTCAAAAATGAGGTCTTTTTTTTTGAAATGGAATGCACATTAAAACTCCTCACGTAAAAGTACAATAATTCTTCCGTGAAAGTACTCTGTCAGATTTATATTTTAGAAGTTGGCTATTGGTTCACTTTAGGTGAGACATGCTTGTATCGAACGCTTAATGTTTTTCCAAAGGAGTTCGCCAAACATAGCGAAATTGCTCTCCTTTGCCTTCCACCAATTTTTTGAGATTGTGAAACAAAGAATCCTTTAATGGCCAACTCTTTCTTCTAAAGATGAGGATATTGACTTTATTGAAGAAGCTTTAGAAGAAAATCTGAAAAATTTATTTCAAAACGGCTCCCAATGTTTTAAGTATACGCTGACAAAAATGTATTTCTGTAAGTAGAGAATATTTTGATGGAGAGTGTTAGTATAGCTTTCCTTTTAAAGCTCTTCCTCCTCAGGAAAATCAAAAAGTAGATAAGAGATAATACAAAATTTAGTCCTTTTTTTGTTTAAATGAATATAATCTTTATTAAGTAGCAGAAGAATGGAGCTACTTATTGTTTTCACAATGTCCGTCTGTCTGTCCGTCCGTCCCCTTCATAATTTCCGCATTTTTTGAGATAGAAGGTTGAAATTCAGAATGTAGCTTATTATGGGCATGGGCACCTTCATTCTTTAATTTGGCTTTGATTGGCCCACTGGGGTCGGAGTTTTGGGGGCGGAAATTAGAGGGGACCAAAAGGTCTACGCGTATTTATGCATATAAAGGAGTGAAATTCGGTATGCAGATTCCTCCAAGCAAGATCAACATTACTGTAAAGTTTGGGCAAAATTGTTTCAATAGGGTCGGAGTTGTGGGGGTGGCAATCACTAGGTGTTTAGAAATTTATGGCAACATATAGGGTGTGATATATCATTCGATCGAAAATGATGAGAAAGGAAAGAAGATAGGGTTCTTTTATATTTTCTAAATACAAGGTTCGAGAAAATCAATTTTTGTTTTAAAAAATGGGGGGTTAAAAAGTGCAGATGAAGGAATAAAAAAAATAGATGAACTCAGGGCTTCCGCTACTTTCCTATACCTTCTTCGGGAGGCTTAATTTCTTGTTAATAATTAAGTTAGTTCATTACTTAGATAGACCTTTTCATTTTTCAATCGCATGGGCGCCGCCATTACGACCTGCGAAAAAAAAAAAAAGTAGGAAACGTGAACCACGCGGATTCAAAAGAAGAAATTATGTTAAAATAAAAATAGCAAACTCTAAAATTTGTGCAATAGTCGTCATTTCTGCAGCTACGCTACGGGACGATACGACGCGTAGGATTCAAAACGGCAGGTTGAAATGGTGGACGACTACAATGTCCCTCCCGGTGTACAATTATGTTCCCAAAAAGGTCTTTACTATTCAATAGTTAAGAAATATATATTATTTCTTCTTCTGTAGACCATATGGAAAATTAGAATCATAATAAATAATAATAACTATCAAACTTCAATCTATTAATGTTTCGAATATACGAGGGTAAGTCAAATGAGAACCGCAAAATTGTAATTAAAATTCCAAATTTCGCCCCACAGTGTTGTAATTCTGCAGATCCGTTAAAAATGAATTGTAGAGATATCCGGTAAGTGGCAGGAAAGTAGAGACAAGCAAACAACGTCACAGCAGCAGTTTAAAGATGGCTGCCCCACTTCAAACATGCACCAAAGAAGAACAGCGTTGAATTATCCGATTTTTGAGTAGTGAAGGTGTGAAACATATTGAAATGGTGTGTTGGGCTGAACCATGACTAATATCTAACAATTCTGCAATTTTATCAATCGTTACTCGGCGATTTTCCAACACTTAAGGTTAGTTCATAGTCTGCCGTTACCATTTGCGCTGTGGTGCGACGAAAGCCGTTCCGTTTGCTGAGATGATTCATAGTTGTACTTTGTCGTTATGCCAATGGCTGTCGAGCCGCCGTCCACTCTTGCGCTGGGATAGAACTGTGCTCTATTTCAACGCCCAACGCACAACGTCTAGGCCCACCAATGAGAACTTGAAGATCTCTTGACGTCATTTCTCTTCTTTGAAAAACAAAAATGGAGGAAAGCAAGTTAATCGAAGTATCCCTGCTTGTATGATACGAGAACGAAAGAATATAAAGATCAAAAATTAAAAGAAAAGATTAAATATTCTCTTCTTTGAAAAATCGATGTTACATATATAGATCTATTGGAACGATGCTTATTTCTTCGATGCCAGTTTCGGAAGTTTATATTTGACAGAGCATGCGCAGTGTTCCCGTTGACCGTTTTACCGCTGTGACTATGAACGCTAACGGCAACGTTTTGAATTTGACGGAACGGCAGACGGCCAACGCAAATCGGCGTTTTCAGACTATGAACCAACCTTAAGGCTTCAACTGTTGCAATATTCTCTGGCGTCACAACTCGTTGTGCCTGACCTGGGCGAGGGGCGTCTGACGCTGCTGTCACACCATTTGTGAACTTCACACTTCATTCATAAACTTGCCGCTGTCACAAACATGCATCACCATTCATAAACTTCTTTGGTGCATGTTGGAAGTGGGGCGGCCATCTTTAAACTGCTACCGTGACGTTGTTTGCTTGTCTCTACTTTCCTGCCACATACCGGATATTTCTACAACTCATTATTAACGGATTTGCAGAATTACAACACTGTGGGGCGAAAAAAGTGAAAAAAATTACACTCATTTGTTTAAAATAAGATATAAAATTTGTTTACATTACATCAATAACGCAAGTAATGATGTGTTTACATTAATCTATAATCATGAACGCCTATAATAAAAGCTTATTAAGAAAGAAATATGTCCTTTATCCCGAAATAACTGTACCCTAGCAGAACATTATAGGCTTCTACAGCTCATACGAAGTAATTATAATAAATATATTAAGGAAACATCATTACTTTGGATGTAATTTTACTATTTATATAATAATCTATAACTGATAATGATTTGGATTTTTGTACACATAAATCTGCTCAAAAAAAATTTTTTTGGCAAAAATTTCAAACTATTAGGGCGAGAGAAGTGGGGGTGGTTAACAAACATTGAAGGGGAGTGGGTAATAAACTGGCTGTGTAATTAGACTATAAAAAGGAAGAGAGGGGTAAAGAGGCTCCTAGCTCATTTTAAAAACTTAATCTAAAAAAAATTGAACGGTATGTGGTTTCAATATGCTTGATTTATAAAGTCCTTATAAATTTTAATTATATAAACAATCGCACAAAACAATGTTCTTTGTTTGCTTTTTTGTTATACTATAGACATATACTAATAAATAAGTCGTTGAGATGTTGAGAGAATTAAAAAAAAATCAAAATATAAATAAGAAAATTAATTGATATTCCTTAATTTTGAATAATTAATTAATTGAATTTGTGGATAGAATTAAAAAAGTTTTGGAAAATTATATGTAAATTATTTTGATGAAAAACAAATAAAGGATTCTGAAATTATTAAGCTTATTCAAAAATTTTGGAAATCTCTTTAATAATTTATTTTTCTAATAATTGCTTTCTCCTGTGAGAGATGCTTTGCTCTATCATTTGCTTTCGTTCTTTTTAGTTTTTACTTCTTAGATCACTTCAACACAGTTGGTAAGAGTTTCACCATATAATTCCATAATATATAATTCATTTCTTAAAAATAGGATGTCGTAACCGAATTTATACAATCGACAGTTAATATCACCGATGTAAATGTTTTATGAAAAAAAGTGATGTAGATGAATGCAAATGCATTGTGAAAAAGGAAAATAATTTCAATAACTTAATAACTTTTACGAAACCAAATATTTAATCATAAAAAAAATTTTTCATTTATTAAAGTAAAATATATAAATTTCATCTTAAAAATGAAATGCGTGAAATTTAAAAAATAGTCGTACAATTTAGATCAGACAAGGATATAAAAACATCCAAAAGTTAAACATATTGGCTTAATGTACTTACGAGAGTGAGAGATACACAAACACTTTCCACGATCAAATGTGGAAAGTGTTTGTGTATCTCTCACTCTCGTAAGTACCTTAAGTAATTATCCACAGAAAATAAGGTGTTTGCTTTCTCCTCTATATTGGCTTAATGATATGTATTGATTTAAAAGGGTTCAAACGTATTTTTATAAGCATACAAAGTGTATTTTCAAATACGATTTTATAATATACGTATTCCATTATTTTTTCCATAATTTATGTAATCGACAGGCTGACGAATCTATGACGATGGCCCCGATTAAATAGATGTTTAGCACTCAAGTGACAAAATTCAGAACTAAAAAAAAATATGAGCAGTTGCGCAAGTTTCAAGTTTAAACAGACGTGGAACCGATAAAATTTAAAAATATGGAGCAAAAAAGTCATGTGCATATTGCCTAAAGTTTAATCTATAACATATCAAGAATGTTTTTTCAAATTCGGTTTCTTTTTGAAGAAATTTGCTTTTACATGAAGGCGTACAGACTTTTCCCCATAGACCTCCATTATAAATGATCGCTTTTCTCAAAAACCCACGGGAACCGTTTTAAAGGAAAACTATTTAACCCACATTATTTTAATTGGTACCATTAGAAAGAACAATAATTTCTAGGGATGTTTTGCTTGTTTTCTGATTTCAATAATAATTGCATTTACAATCGCAATTTTATTTTTGTTCTCCATGCTAAAGAATAGGGAGTGTGTTTGCTCTCTGCAGAAAAGCAACTTTACTAAAAGCTGCACACGCTCGTAGAACTATCACACAAGTAGAGCGAGAAATTTATTTGATAAACAAACCCGTAAATAAAAAAAATAAAATTAAAAAATACCTTGAAACTGTGTATACTATAAAAGGAAGAATAATACGAATCAGATTTGTGGTTTTTCGGTCATTATTAATGATAAAAGATTAAGTTGCCTTAAGGATAATAGTGTAATTTTATTCTAGAGATATTGTCGGTAACGAAGATTGCAACCTCGGAGTTGGATTAAAATTCTTTCAAAAAAGTAGTGTATTCGACTATTAAAATTTTACGTAATCTGTATTCAAGCCGGCATGAGGCAGGTATACGAGGAATTTTCATATTATTTTACAAGTTGCTATCCAAAATTTTCGAAAATTTTTTCTTGTAAAAAGCAGAAAACGTATCTTACACCCTAATTTCCGCTGTTACCTTCAAAGTAGTCACTTCCGGCATGTATGCAATGTTCTTCCCAGCGATTTTCCGATTTTTGAAACACTCCTGGAAGTGCAAAGGCCAGTTGCGATTCCACTTGGATATTCATTGGAGTCAAAACGTGGCTCTTCCATTTTTAGGAAAAGGTAGAAATCGAAGTGGGCTAGGTCAGGAGAGTAGGGAGGGTGGGGGACCCTTGCCATGTTGTTTTTTGACAGGAATACCTTCACAACGAGCGAGGTATGTGCGGGCGCGTTATCATTGTGGAACACCCAGTCTTTGTTCTTCTACAACTCGGGCCGTTTGCGCGAAATTTCCCTCAGTCTCTTCAAACCCTCGCAGTAAAACTTCCTGTTGACAGTCTGACTAGGTCGAATAATTTGGAAATTCGCATAAGCAAAGAACAAGTTGCAACACAAACATCAATAACTCGCAAAGAAATGCGCCTACGATTAAGTAACTTGCCAGAGAGCAGTTGAAAGGTGCACTAAGAGGTATCTAGTGACAGAACATCATACTGTTTTTTGTTTGGTCAGAAAATTCAAGTTCTCGGATATTTTGGGTAACACCTCGAACAATCGAGTGAGTAAATTTAAGACTTTAATCAAGTTTTTTTTTATGTGAATCGTTTTGAATTTGTTTGTGATGTTTGTCATTTTTATATTATAAATAGAAAACTTTTAAATGTTTAATAATTTTTTATTGTTTTGGAATTTATATAAACTAAGAAGTTTTATTGTTAATATAATTTTATTGCATTTTAATTTAATATTTTTTGTTCAAGTTCTAAATAAACTTTTTAAATAATGCAAATTAACAATATAAATGGATGAATTCTGTTTCTTTTAATATTTAAAAAATGAAAATTAGAACCTCACATCGTGTTTGAATATATACTCCATATATGCTCATAAATGATCAGTAGGTTTCAGCGGTATTTCTATCTCTATTGGTCATCGTTGTCCGCATGCAAAACAAATCACGAAACGGGTGAACTTTCTCATCGATCCCATTAAATGAGTCATCCATTAGCATCTCGGCAATTTGGTTTATCGCATTAGTATTAATCATTTATGTGTATCGATTGGTATCGAGATTGGCTCCATATTCAACTGTCATCGAACTATTTAGTCATTTTGCAGCCAAGGGAATTGTACTGAAGCTGTGAGCACGAAATTCAGAAATCAAAGGCTCTGCCTCGATTTATTAATTGGTGCGGGATATAAATGTTCGCAAAAAAATATATTGGAACTATTTCCTTTTTTCTTAAATGTCAGTCTTACAAAACAGACGAGGCACCGTGAAACCGCTTTTGTGGAAAGTGATTACTGTATTCTCAAAGAAATATTATCGACTATTATTACTGAGAATCTGGAAAATTAGGGAGTTAATGGCGAATCCTTTTGAGGGAATCATTTCCACAATCGCCGCAAACGGCCCTGGAATCTTATTAGGGTCATTTGATAGGATAACGGACAAACGATGGTAGAACCCCAGTCTCCTTTTGCCAATTTTGTTGTGATGAATTCATGGCTGCATGCTTACCTATTGACAATAACAACAGCAGCAAAAATAATAGTAATGTTTTATCCAACTTAAATATACAGCCTAGAAAATACTGCACATAAATTACATTTTGACAGCGAATAACAATCAAAAAGATTATTCATCATAACAGACCGTATTTGATACACGTAGATAAGCAAAACAAGATGGTGTACATTTCCATTTCCTGTAATAGAAATAACAATAATTTGCAAAAGGCTACAAAGACAAAGTCACAAATTATAAAGAAGTACGAGGGAAAATCAGTAAATTACAAATGGATACAGAAATAAAAGAAATAATACTGATTTGAAAGCTACTTTTATTTCATCGCATAATCTTCTATACATTGAGGTACTTGTCCCGTCGTTTTACAAGCCTCTCAAAACCAGCAGCATAAAATTTTTTCAGCTGCTGTTTGAAACAAGCGGTGAATTAACTTTGTACAGCTTGGAACCGAACAAATGGAAATTGCTTGGAGCAAGATAAGGGCTGTACCCAGTTGAATTTTCGCAGCATCTCAGTTGTCTTGTTGGCAATATGACGACGCGCGTTATCATGCCTTTGATCAGAACTTCTGGTCGCTTCGGTCGAATTGCATTACGAAGTTTCATGAGGATGCTACAGTAAGAATCGGCATTCACATTTACTCTCGCTGCTGGAATGTGATAAGCAATGTTGCCTAGTGATCCCATGATGGAGCAACCAGTCTTTGCTCTTCCACAAGTCAGGCCATTTGCGCGAAATTTTCCTTCTGTTCAAAATTTCGCAGTAAAACTTCCTGTTGACAGTCTGACCTGATAGAATAATTTCGAAATTCCCAGAAGCAAAAGAACACGTTGCAACACAAACAGAAATAACTTACAAAGAAATGCCCCTACGATTACGAAATTTGGCAGAGCAGCAGCTGAAATTAGAGTCACTTTATAGGAAGAGTACCGCATTTGAGTGAACTGTGCCGCAAGGCTTCTGATTGGCTTTTTGGTATCACGTGGCATAATCGCAGCCATTTTGAGTTTTCCCGGGTGAATGCTTGCTAATCGTTTCTAAGTACTTCAGTGAGCTTTGAAACTTACTTGGGAGCACTTGAGACTTTTATCAACAAATAGAACATACTAAAATGTTATAAAAGAAATAACAAATTAACATAAGTATTGTGGGTAACAAAGTTTTGTGAAGAAGGGGACCTAGTTTGTGTTCTGTATCTTACAATGTCTTTCAATTATGCGGAACAAACACAAGGTAATTAAAGTCTCACATGTTTGAAATGACTGTGATGACCAACTTATGGAAAATATGTCTAAGCTCAGCTGCAATGTAAAATTTGATACTACTGGAAGTCACACAGAAATATGCTAGAAATGGTTTTATTAAATACAGGGTGTTTCAAAATGAATATCGGGGTTTTGAGGCTTCGTAGTATTTATTACATTTAACTTGCAGTTATAAATAATACATCAAATGAAAGAGCAACTCAAACAGTTTTGTTGGTAAACCTGTGGCATAACTCAGTACGCGATTAGTAAACGTTGTTGTACCCGAGCGCTGGATTGGCCGCAAGGGGCCGAATGACAGAGCTTGTTTCGCATGGCCTCCATGATCACCCGATTTTTACCTTTAGGGGTTCATAAAGGATAACGAGTATGTGCTTCCGCTACCAGCTGATCTACCCGACTTAAGAAACAGGATTGAAGCAGTTGTTGGCAACAATTACTCCAGACACACTAATCAAAGTTTGGGAAGAACTCGCCTATCGACTCGATGTGTGCCGTGTGATGAACGGTGTTCACATTGAACACTTGTAGGAAAAACTATTTCAGTTGCTCTTTCATTTGATGTATTATTTATAACTGTAAGTTAAATGTAATAAATATTATTAGGCCTCAAAATCCCGATATTCGTTTTGAAACATCCTGTATTTAATATTCACCAAAGCGAAAGAGGGTTCTGATTTCTGAATCACTTTAAAGAAAAAAAATACTTTCTCTTAGAAGGACCATCTTGGTAAGGTCAAATTTTTTTTCACCAAAAGATATAGTTACAAGTAGAAAAAAGAAGGAAAACTTCTCCCTTTTCTATTTGCAATCATGATATGTTTGAAGAGTTTTTGACCAAAAGATATGTTAATGGTAAAAATATTTCCTATAAATTATAACTAATAAAAAGAATGTATAACTTACGGCAATATAAAAAGAATGTATAGTTGTAATTCAAAAATTGGATCATAATGAAATATTAAATATTTCGTAAGTCATTTTAATGAAATAGCCTTGGAATAAAATAAACCAGTTATAAATCATTTTCATATATTACACAGGCAACACCTCCTAGAAAGAAACGTCATATATTGTTACATCATCATAATTCGATTATTGTTGATCGTATTTCTACCACGGTCTATAGATATTCATGGTCATCGAGCTCCATTGTTAAAATGAAGCTAAAGTTTCTAGCTCCCTGTAGGACGGGAACTTTATTGAAAAGTGGCGCTGCATGTATAATCGGCCAACTGCGCCTGCAGCGCCGCCCTATCAGCAGATAGAAAATTTACTTTCATATTCAGTTTCAATGAAAATCTCTATCGCAGGTTGCGGTCGGCCTTAGTGCGATCTATGTGGCACCTGGCGCGATCTGTTTCCCTTAGCTTCTCGAAACAATGGAAAATGGCCGAAGCTCGATGACCATGAATATCTATAGACCGTGATTTCTACCAATAATCAGCCCTAAATTTGGTCGACTTACGATGATGTAACAATGCATGATTTTTCAGTTGTGAGGCTTTCTTTCTAGGTGTTGACTTTTTTAACGTTTAGACCTGATTCTTATGTGGGTTTTTTTTTGGTACTGAATTCGTATCTGATCCGGGGCGTCCCTAAAATTTTGATCACATAGTGTATATATCGGGTGGCGCAAAATAAAGGTGTTAGAAAGTTTTTGAATACTATGACATAATATGAGATTATAGATTCTTGTTATCATATTTATGCTGTAACAAGCATCCTGAAATTTAATGCAGAAGGTTTTCAAAGTGATTTCCTTCTGCTGCAATCAGCGTGTAGAGCCTTGAACTGATTCCGTGGTGACTCTCTGAAGAACATCATTTTCGACTGCACGAATTTCTCTGGAATGTTGCATCTTTGACTAAGGTTCTGTTGAATAAGCTTTTTTCACTACCGCATTACTTCCAGCATTTTCGTAAAATTTCTTTACGATAAACACACGCTGTTCCAAAGTTAGTGCTTCCATTCTGAAATGACCGTAATGAGAGACATCAGAGAATAAGCTATAGAATGTTCAAAACTGCAATAGAACAGTAACACGAAGAAAATCATTTACGGCATACGATTAAACCACAGAAGACAAAAGCTTTCTAACGCCTTTTTTTGTGCCACCGGGTATAACTTCTCATTTTCCAGAAATAAACATTTTTAAAGTCATGGTGCACACTTTTTTCTTATCCATGCCTCATCACTCATCAAGAGTCACTACATTCCTCCATTTGTCATCTGAGTTTTTTTTTCTATCAACACAGATTTCTTGTTTTTCAAATTATTCAGTGTTAGGGACCTGATAAATTTCCTTGTGGATACCTTAACATTGCAGCCATTTCGCTTCATACCCATTACTTTAACCGTTCAATCTCTATCTGCATAACTTGGAAACGTGACGTGGTAGAAAAAATCTAAAAGCAGATTCGGATTCAGCACATTAAAAGCCACAATAATAAGGTAAATTCTTCCAAAAGGTTTTTTCATCGTTGGCCTGTTATTTGGTGCAATTATAAAATCTATCGCAAAGTCTTATGTCCAGAAATAATGCATTATAAAAATGTACTGTTAACCAAGATAATATTAATCCTAACTTTTAATTATTAGGGTATGTATTCATGACACGGAAAGCTTTAATTCAATTTTTGATCCCAATTCGTGCAAACAGTTAAACGTGTTTTTATGTAAAAATTTTTTAATAAATCCAGTTAGAGACATGAAATCACATAAATTATTGTCCGTTATCTCTAAATTTTTGGTAGAACAAAATCGTGGTAATTCCGAAACACACCTTCAATTTCATGTATCTCGAAAATTTATTTTTGTCGTAGGATATTTATCAATTATAGTATTTATTTTTTATAAATAAATGAAATCGAATTATATTTTAATTTCAATCACGGTTGTTTTCATAAATCACGAGAACATTTTTATATCATAATCATATTGATATATGAGCTTTAACTAAACAGAATTTCTATGAACTCAAAAAATGGGACTACTGAAAAAAAAATGGGATTCATGAAAACCTTTTCAAAACAGAAATTTTATAGATAAATTTATTACTACAATATAATTGTCTAATCTTCCTCTTACATTAATGTTTGAGCTCTAATTTGCTCAAATATGCAACAGTTTATTATTGTAATGTTTTCTGTTTATTCGGATGAATTTTGATTAAAATAATTCCATTTGATTAAAATAAATATATCACATTAAGCATGGAAATAATTTAGATTATGCTCCGCAATGGGATAAAAGCGAAAGACAATCCCAGGCGCTTTTTTCTCAGAAAGCCATAACTTCCAATTGCTTTAAATTGCATTAGTTGTTTCGTGGTTTGCTGAGATAGTAGTCTCTCCCTTTAGGTTTTATAGACTCACTGGAGAGAGTCACGTGCGAATCAAGGATAGATTCCTTGCTGTCTGCCAGATATGCCATGGTGAATAGAGGAGGCTTTTGGAGGTTCCACTTCCTTGTTTGCACTTGATTTTCTTTGGCAATTTTTCTCCATTTTAGTAGGATCAGCGGAATTCCCTCAACGTGCGCAGGAACATTCTCTAGGCCAATGATTTTATATTGGAAGTGACCACGCATCTTGCCTCCTACAACCCTTAGGGATCGATTTAAAATCAGATATGTAGTAATCCGTATGGTGGCATCGTCCCTTTTACTCCCATGTAAAGAACCGGAAGGAACATGCTCAATACTATTTTTCCTGTCAGATAATACAATTTTTCATGAAGTTCTAATGCTTTTCTTAACGAAACACAGGAAGGGTTTGAAACTTAAATGATTCAAACTTCTCGGTCTCTTAAATTTAATAAGTGAAAACATAGGAAACCAGCCAATATGAAGTGTAAATTTCTGCAGGGAAGACATAATACACAGAGAATCTTGTACGTATTTATAATTGTGTTTTATGGAACTATTCAACATAGATTATTTGATTTCATAATATTTAATTTTGTATTTAACAAATACAGAACATTTAGTGATACATCAACCAATAACCAAACTGCTTAAGTTTGTTCTCATTTTATAAGTGCTTTAGGTGGTGTTTCATCTACTTGCACTTTTATGAATATCAGAGAGTTACTATCTCATTTTGTGTATGATATTTAATACACGGTTGATAAGGATGAAATGATTTATTTGAAATTTGATGAATCATTTTGAATAATTGTAAAACCACGAGAAAACAACTACTCCTTCAGTTGTTAGTTAACGATTTTCAGGGAGACCCGCACTTTTTAATCAGATTTAAATAGATTTAAATGAATTCGAAATATATAAAACAAAAGAAAATTACCTCTTAAAATTATATCTGACTTCTTTCTTAGAACAAGAATCAAATTTTCATTAAGGTAATGGATTTGCTCATTTTCTTTCCAGTAATATTCCTTATCTGTCGTTTATGTAATAGGAAATCAATATCAGATCAAGAGAATGTGATCTAACTTTTAATCTCGAATTGCGGCTGTCACTCTCAGAGTAATATATAAAAACATGTATCTCATTCCTATCATATTTGCATTTTAGGATTTAGAATGTATCCTTATGTTCATTAAATAGGCTACAGATCACAGATTAAAACGAATTCTACAGATCATAATTTATTAAGTGCAGTTAAATTTAAAATTTATTAATCTATCAGGATGTAAGAGTATTGCTTAGCGTTTAATTTTTATTTTATTCTCTGGCTTAAAATTAGTAATTGCTATGACAATTTATAGGTGATGAACGATTATATTTATGAATTAATGAAGATGACAGCATATATTCAAGCATCTGAGGCGGGATCCGAACACGCAATCTCTATCATCGACAACAAGCTATTAGCTTTCTGAATTGAACTTCATGCCACTTAAGAACCCTTGAAAGAACAATTTATTTTCATACCTTTTACGCTTGAACAGAAAGATTAATTAGCATTTATTTAGTTGTACAAACATTTAGAGTATGACTGAAGATATTGTTCCTGTAAAAAACGTATTCTTAACCGAACTTTAATTATTGTTATTGTTTTCGTTGTAATTTTCTTTTTTTCTATAATGAATCATTTATTTCCCATATAAGATATTGCAGTAACGTTGAAGATTAAAAACACAATAATCGTTTTGTTTATCGAAGAAAATTATCGATTTTGGCTGAAGTTCATAGAGTGAGCCAGTGAATGGCTTCCTGGTTCAAAGTCTACCGATTTTAGCTGAAAAAGTTCAATCTTAAATGACAGCTGGGATTTGGAATACTATGTCTATATATGAACTACTTAAAACGTTTAAGTTTAATAGCTTTAGATTTTCTTGGGGATGTTTACGATTTGAGGATTTCAGTACTAATCAAATCTTGCTACTAAGAACAACTGTATGAAAGAAAAAATAATAAACAGAAACCCGCTTTAATTCTATCGTCCTCTCTTTCAAAAGATTAGAATCGATGGTGAACGTCTTTCTCCGATTGCTTTTCCGCTGTTCTCGTGACTTTGGTCATCTTATCGTGTTTCCAGTCCCAGGGGAAAGAGTTTTTTCTAGTTTTGATTTAAACGGATTTGTTCAAATCAAATCAAAAGAAAAAGAAAGGAAAAAGAAATAACCACAATAATTTGGTTGGGTCTGTTGACGCAACTAATTTCTCCTGCCTTTGTATTTTTTAGGCAAACGACGGACGAGGAGCAATGGTAAGCAAACAGACTATTCGCAAGGACCTTCTTCGTCTTCTAATCCCTTTAGGATAAGAGCATTAATATTTGAGTGGATCTGTTCGCATTTGCTTCCGGCTCCGAAATGTTGAACCTTTCTAGTCGAGAATGATCCGTTCATAGGGGAATAAGCCTATCTCCATCTTCATTTCCAGAAATAAGAAACTTTCTCTTCTGACTGAATTTCTCTTTTCTTCATAAATAATTGACGTCTGTTGATTATTCATCAGTAATGCGATATACAACCGTGGATCCATCTGCTGTGCAATAAAATAAACGTAGATGTTTAACTTTTGCTATAATAAAGAATGTTCATGGAAAGTACTGAAATTTGACGTATGAGTGATATCGGCTAAAAAGTAGATGAGATCAACTTTAAGAATCCTACGAATTTAAAAAATTTTGGGTTAGAAAGAAAAGGTTTATCTGTCAATTTACAAAGACCGGTTAATTCTGTTCAATAACTTAATAAAATTACATTTAAAAATAAATAAAGCGCTAATAATATTTTAAAACAAGTTCGTAAAACTTGAAAATTCGAAAATTTTCACAAGATTTTAAGGAATTTAGGAAAATGGTTTAGAATACTATAATGGTTAACCGAATAGCTAAAACTATATGAACAATCCTTTGCCAATAATGTAAGATCGAAAAATATCTTAAAATATCAAATATTTTGCTGAAATACTATCAGAACGCATAAAAAAATCGAAATGTAAATGTGGCTGCACAATTTTGAATGTTGTGATTGCAATACGTATGTATAATCCAGTATTTTTGCCTAATGAATTCGTTCCTTCTGTGCTGTCCTTTTCTTACATGCTCTCAAAACAAATGGATTTAACATAATCCTCATTCGCGAGAAGATTCAAATTTTGAGAGCTTAAAGGATATTTTTATCAGCTTATTCCATGCAATAAATTGCTGGCGATGTGGATAAATCACACCCATATGGTGTGCCTATGGAGCCTTTACAAAGACGTTGCTAAAAAAAACAGACAGGTAAGACATCCAATTATTTATTTTATACCAGAAATGTCTGCTATGGTCTTTATTAAAGAATTCATTAACAAAGCTTAACTAAAAGATTAATACGGAAAGTAGATGAAAATACTGTATGAAAACAGATTAAGAGATTAACTCCAGTTTAATTTATTTTGAAAACCAAGGAATTTTCATTATCTGCAACTTTCAATAGATAAGCAGCAATTAATAATGTTAATAATATTACTAAAAAAAAAGAGAGAGACACTACGCTTAAAGAATTGGCTCATTTATCAGCGTTCACTGATATCATAGTCCTGAATTCAATAAACTAGGGGTTCAATCTTCACTATTCAACAGCAGATGCAGCACAGGAACCTATTGCAAAGTGTTTGAATCCACGATGAGGAAGGGAATTGTGCGAATTTATTTAATTAATCACCTTTACTTTATTTAATTAACAGCTCAAACAAAAGCAATATACGGGTCCAATGTTTGAAAATTTCCAGGCCATCTTTCGTCCCTTAACTTATATTCATATGCTAATTATTAATGAATAATGAGTTCGCGAATTAGGCTTGCTACCCCATTCATGTATCTGACATATTAGGTTTGCTGTTTTACCCTTTTACGGCGTTGCGCGGGCTCTTTTTTGATGAAATGTTGCAATTTCTGTGTGTGAATATTCAGAAAAAAAGTTCACATGAAAAAAGCTTAAATTTTTTTTTGAAAAAATTCATGTTTTAGGTTCTGCTAAAGGGCCGTATTTGGAGACACCATCCATTGGGAGCTTTTTAAAATAAATTGTACCGATAGTTGATAGTTCGTCTTAACTTTCTGGCAGTGATAGTTATCAGTAACTTACCTTTAGTCAATATACTCTAATGTCAATGTCTGGCCGTTTAATCAAGATCATGTACAGTCAGTGACAAAAAATTAGCACCACCATCATTTTCACTGAAATCCTTTTAATGAAACAAAATTCCAAATGCTCTTTTGGAATACAGACACTTAATATCTTCAGAAACAATCTAGCTTCATAAAAATAAATTGAATGTCCACTTATAAAATTTAAAAAAAAAATTGTTTTACTCAGGTGATATTTCTGAGTGACAAAAAATTAGCATCAGCTACAAAAAAATCCTCTGAATGGTCTTAATATGTGGTGGATTTGCCTTTTTGTGAAATTACCTCAAAGATACGATTAGGCATCTTAGTAATTAATCCTTTAATCAATGAATGATCTAAATTTTCCCAAGCATCAATGATGGCACATCTCAAGTCAGAAGCATTTTTGTACTGACGATTGTTTTCATACACTTTTCGTGATAGCAACTCCCAAACATTCTCAATGGGATTCAAATCAGGTGACATAGCTGGCCATTGCAGAACAGTGATGTTTTTTTCCTCAAACCACCGTGTTACAACATGTGCTTTGTGGATGGGAGCATTATCTTGCTGAAATACCCAATCATTTCCAGCCATAATTGGTCCAAAATCAGGGAAAATGTCTTTCAGCATTGACAAATACCCTTGTGCATTGATTCGTCCACTGAGAAACTTCAAGTCACAATTCTTCTGGAAACCAATTGCTCCCCAGATCATTACAGATCCACCGCCAAGCTGTCTTCGTGAAAGAACTTGTTTTTCTTTTCGCAAATCGTGAAAATTGTATGAGAATCCATCTGGTCCGTCAAGGTTGAACTTCTTTTCATCTGTGAATATGACATTTTGCCATTCTGAAGTCCAACCCATGTGTTTTCTGGCAAACTGAAGTCTGTTTTCTTGATGACGGATAGTGAGTGGTGGCTTCCTCTTGATGTGCTGTCGCAGAAGTTGCGGGCAGTCATGGATCACACGCTGAACGTTTCGCAGATTTGTGTCGAGCTGCAGTTCATCACGAATTTGTTTTGCTGTTTGACTTGAGTTGGATGCAGCTCTGAGAATCTGACGAACTGACCTTCCATTAAGGACACGAGGTCTTCCAGAACCCTTGTAAACTGCATATTCCTGAGGATTTCTCAAATAGTTGGAAATAGCCTATGGGCTTCTCTTCAAACGACGCCCAATTTCACGAATAGAGATGTTTTCTTGCTTGAAGGCATCAATTTGACCTCTTTCATACTCTGGCAGCACTGAACCACGTCCCATCTTATTGTATGTTTATTAATTAAGTTTTTCACTTGTAGTAATTGCTCTTACTACATGATAAAGTAAATATATCACCCCTACTTGAGTTAAATGAGCCTAGCTTTAGGGAGAAACCATTTTTTTGTAGCTGATGCTAATTTTTTGTCACTCAGAAATATCACCTGAGTAAAACATATTTTTTTAAAAAATTATAAGTGGACATTCAATTTATTTTTATGAAGCTAGATTGTTTCTAAAGATATTAAGTGTCTGTATTCCAAAAGAGCATTTGGAATTTTGTTTCATTAAAAGAATTTCAGTGAAAATGAAGGTGGTGCTAATTTTTTGTCACTGACTGTAGTGGTTCAATTTTGTCTATCTTTATTTTTTTTATACCGCAATACACCCTTCTATTTTGAGATTTACAACTGATAATGATAATTTCTTATCCGCTAACAATGCTCTCAGTAACAAATCTAACTATCATCTATTAAAAAAAAACTCCTTCCGCTTTGGCATAACTTGTCAAGAATAAAAGAAAAATCAATGCAATAATGAATATGAAATCTAATATTCTTTATTTAAGATGCGTTGATAAAATTGGAAAATTAAAAAAATGTAAATACTTGTATTTAAAAAAAAGACAGATTAAAGGATTCTCTATGAAGGAAATTAACACAAGTACTTAACATCAAGTGACATTAAATAAGGGATTGATTAAATACGCGCGCATGAAACTTAGTCTAAGCAGTCTAAGCGTTTCACTTAAATCTAGAGGTCTGACCCGCCGTACTTTTTTGTTTTTCACTCTTGACCCGCTCAGCATTCGCTCTTACCCTCCCCCTTTTATTAAACACGTAAAATCGTCCCAACAATAAAAAGGAATGAAAGAGTGATAGAAAGTCAAAGTGGAAAGAGATACTTGAGCTCAAAAATAAAGCTGTGATTGAAAGAAAAAAAAAAGTGTGCACTTTATTTAACAAGGTAATTAACTCATCATTAAATTTTTTTGAGAAATGTCAGGTAGACAGTGCTCTCCCTCTGGCTTTGAAGGTCAAGTGTGCACAATTTTATCAAGATCAGAATAAAATTTTAGATTAGTATAAGAGACAAAGAAATAAATATATTACATACATACATACATACGGTAGCGTACCGTTTTTTTTTTAACGGTTTACAACAGTTTTTTTTTTTTGTGCGAAAGTTTTTTTTACTGACATTGAGTCGCTTATGCTGATGTATATATCTCGTTTTCCTTCATGGTTTGGTCGCTTTGAAGCGGTCGGTTCTCGCTCCAGTGTTTGGGCTGGGCTTCTGGACGATACGAATCGACGTTCCTAGGTTCCGTGTGCCTTTAAATTCGACCATTTGGTAAGTTATTGCGTAAAGCGATGGTCTACGTCGTGGATAACTTCACGTACTTCTTAGTTCATGGGAAGTTACTGTGTTCCCCCTCCTAATAGTAATGTTAAAGGGTTCACTTGACGCGTTCTTGTCGCATTGTTCAGGAAATTACTTTCCAAGGTTTATATGGAGTCGGTCGCTCTTCCCCTCTAGTTCCCTTTCTTCAAGGAAAAGTATACGTACTTTTCACAACATTTGGCCTGGCCAGGTCGCCTTATGACTATTTTGGATTATTCATCCATTTAGGGAACTAAATTACGAGGTTCGAAATATGGCAGTCGATTATACATGATCCGAATTTTATTTTGCTTGAACTAAGAGTCTTACGGAATAAACGTTTTGCAACTTAATAGGCCATTCGTGTAACCTTTTAAAACTGTTAAAACTCTTTAGGTGGAGTTTATATTTTTCTAATCACTTTGGCATAATTATTTTTTTCTCGGATAAGACAAAAGAAAAAAAGAAAAAAACTCAAAAGCTTAAGATTTAGTTTTAACGCTTCCGCCTTGCATTGTTTCGCTCTTCGATTGCAAAGTTTTGCAACAAGGAAGGGCTGGATTGATGATATTAATATTTTATAAATATAGCTTAAAATATTTGGCATTTAATTTTGGGATATTTATTTATTCAATTTTTCCGTAAAATTACAAAGCTTATTGCTGTTTTTATCTAAACGAATTGTTTATATTACCGTTCCGAAATGTCTTTGCTTGTAAGCTATTGTTAAGTTAAATCCCCTTTGTTATGGGAGATTTTTCTTTTAGAGCGTCGCCTGCCGCTTGATTTTTCTGGAGCTCGAGTTTGCGTGGCTCGAGCCTCATCAAGATTTTTGATGGTGAAAAGAATTTTATTTTTTATTTTTTGGACAGTTGAGGAGAATCGGTCGTCAGCTTCGGATGGGATAACAACACGACAAGCCGGACCTATGGATAGAACCGGGCGATTTACTTTTGTCCTTAGCCGGATTCCTTGATGCCGATTAATACATAGCAAAAAAAACCTTCTAATCGGACTTAACATCTGGACAATGAAGTCAACTAAGTTATTGAATTTTGCGCCGAGTCTGCTTATTCTTCTCAATTGGACAGCTTGGAACGCTACTATACGATGAGAATTTTCGTTTGTTTTAACCATTTTGACGAGCTTTCAGCTTCGGATGGTCTTCAGAGATATTGATGTTCCATGGTTGCGGTTATTGAGCCGGGTTTTCTCCTCTCTCCACAGCCGAAACGTCATTAGTGAACTTAGCTCTGGTTTGCCTTGGATCAGCTTACAACAGGTTGATAATACTAATGGTAGAAAAACACTATAGTGATGTCTTAAAACCAAGGAAAAAATATTATGTGGATAATTATTATTATAATAAATGAAAGAAAACTCTTTAACCACAACAATAACAGAAAAATACAACCTGGATACGCGCATTTCGAAAGCACTGCTTTCATCTTCGGCAGGAATCCTTGACTCCGTGAATCAACTCA
>JAHWFO010105917.1:1507702-1525798 GCA_023313115.1 Rhysida immarginata
CGAACGTTGAACTTAATCTTTTTAAGCATTAACTTTGAAATTCCCTGCTTATATTATTTTTTTTTCTGTATTACTATGAGAATTTATTGAGCCCTTCTTTAGAATTACTGTTATTGTTTTTTTTATTACTATCTTTTGTCAATTCTTTTTCAGAACCTCCTTTCCGTCTGTTTTCGTCCCCGCTCCATGTGAACTCGCTCCTCAAACATGTCCGTCGTATCAAGCCTTGAAACCTAACCCCGACTCGTTCTTTCTCCCTGTCTACTGCCTTTAGTGTATCTTATTGTCTGTACGTTTTATTTTTAATTGTATCTTTGCGTTTCTCATTTTCTTCTGTGTTCCCCGAGGTACCTGGTGTTTATTTGCTTAATTAACCTTTTTCCTGCCTTTATTTAATTCTTTGACTTATATTTTTTCTTGTTTTCAACTGTTTCATTATCATTCTTTTTTTTCCAAATTAGATTTTTTTTTTCACTTCCAAATGTATATTAGTAATGCCCCGCTTCCCAATCGGCTAGTTTTCCCCAAGTCGTCCTAGGACTTAATAGAGTTTCGGACTGCGTCGTGAACGGATTCACTTAGATTCACCTTTGCCTAAGAGGAGGTTGGCATTACAACCAAGTTACTTCTATGAACACACCTTGCTGTTCGTCGGATACCGTTTCGTCGACCGATTTGTTCGTCTCATCTTTAAACCGTCTTCACAATTACAATTACCCTTTTTGATTGGTGAATGCTGTTCCTCTTTAACCGTTTGGGAAAAAATATTTAATCTTTGGCATTACTCTTTTATTGTTATAAAGGAAAATATTTGTTTGGAACTTGTTAGTTCTTTCTCATTAATCCTGGTATATTTACAGCAGGGTTTTGTTTTGCATTATTTCCTCCCAGGGAATTTAGGGGTTGTTAACTATTTACGTAATAATACATTGCCCACTAAAAGGTTGTTTCTGTATTTTACCTAATTAAAATTAAACTTATTTCGCCCCTTGGTTAATTTGTAAAAGGGGTTTTATCCACAATTTCAGGGGTCTTTGTTTGCTAGCGGTTCTGGTACGGTCCTAACTTGCAAAAGGGAAGGGTTAATTATTTAGAGGAGGAACGTCTTCCTTTAAATAAAGGCTGGGCGTGTCGGAAATTGAAGTTTCAATTTCTAGCACGCTACAATACATACATACATACATTTATATACAGGTATTGGACATTGAAACTGAAACACCTGGTAGAAATCCAAAATCTTTATTTAATAAGGTGTTGGGGCACCGTGGGCAGCCAGCATAGCAGTAACACGTCTTGGGAAGGATCGGTAGAGGTCCTGCACAGTTTGCACCCCAAACCATTACTGATCCACCCATTACTGATCCACCTCCGTGTTTGACTGTGGGTGCCAAGCAGTCTGGGTTGTAGGCATCAGAGGGGCTCCTCCAGACGAATACCCTCCCTGTTGTTTGGAAGACAGTGTAGCTGGACTCGTCCGAGAATATGACGCGTTTGAGGTCATCCAACGTCCAGGTTTTATGCGTCCGGCACCACTGAACCCGCTTGGAGGCATTTGTACTACTGATGAAAGGCTTCGGTATAGCAACCCTGCCATGGATGTTGGATTTATGCAGGTAACGACGGATTGTCTTCGTGCACACAGGTTCCTGGAGGTGTGTATTCATTTCTGCGGTGATTTCTGCTGCAGTGGTTTTCCGCTTTCGTGCAACAATCCTGGTCAATGTCCTGACGTCTCTTTCCGACAACTTCCGTTTTCCCCTGCAGTTGCTCCTCCTGGACGTGGTTCGTCCTTCCTGTTCATATGCACACATCACCCTGGATACTGTAGCACGTGAGACATCACAAAGTGTGGCAGTTTTGGACACAGATGCACCTGCTAGACGCGCCCCAACAATCTGCCCTCTTTTGAAGTCGGATATGTCTCCCATTATAGCGCTCTGCACAGACAATTTGAAGCTTACTATCGAACTTTTCTACTGGAGTGACTACCAAGACCTCTGACACGTGATTCATTGATATGCATACGATTAATTACCTAGCAGAAGGTTCTATTCAGCCCTGGGGGTATCCAGTGCTATTTGCGTAGGTGTTTCAGTTTCAATGTCCAATACCTGTATATACGAGGGCATATTGAAAAGTAATGTCTCCATGGCTGTAACTTTTTTATTTTTTAACAGATTTTCAAAATTCTTTTTGTATCTGATACTTACATTTGTCCTCTATGTAATGCACTATTTGCTTTTCGACATAGTCCCCATTCCTTTCCACGCATTACACCAACGCGTGGACTAATTGGGTGAACCCGTCGGAGAGGAATTCCATTACAACGAGGATTGAATGGCAGCTTTGGATCCTCTTCTGCAGCACGATAACGCCCGTCCGCACACGATCGCCACACATCAGAGGGGGTTGCAGCGCCTACAGTTCTAAGATGAAAAACTGCAGTTCAAGAATGAAAGACTTTGCACCTTGCGATTTTCACCACTTCCCAAAGAGGAAAGAGCACCTTAAGGGGCATGATTTGCGTTCTGACGACGAGTTGAAACCTGCCGTTCGGTCCTGGTGTCGACAACCTCGGAATTCCTCTACGACGGGTTCACCCGACTAGTCACGCGTTGGCGCAATGCGTGGAAAGGGATGGGGACTATGTCGAAAAGTGAATAGTGCATTACATAGAGGACAAATGTAAGTATCAGATACAAAAAATTTTGAAAATCTGTTAAAAAATAAAAAAGTTACAGCCATGGAGGCATTACTTTTCACTATGGCCTCGTATATAGATTAAAGTTTTACATTCAAGTATTTTTTTTAACAACCCTGATTGAGAACGAATGCTACGCCATATGACAATCCTTATGGCTCCATGGTGTTAGACAACCTGAAATTCTGCCTTCCGACCTGTCTGAAATTCGAAGGAGGACATATTGAACAAATATTGTGATTTCATCTATGGTGCGGGAATTTTCGGACACCTAGTAGAATGCGTTGCAACAAGCCTATGATATCGTAAGGTAAGGTTGTTTGTTTAAGAAGTCTTTTTAGAGATGATGCTTGAATTTTCGAAATCTATATTAGTACAATAATTCTATGGCAAACGTATTAAAAGGATAATCAGTTCCATAAAATTACACAAAAGCTGATGCTTACATAAAGCTTTGAGGCGTGTTTCTTTTTCTTAATATTCCATCTTCAAACTTTGTATGACATGGAATTATTATTGCCAAAACATAACTTAAACCCTGAATTTTGAATTTCAAAACCAGTTATCTAATCCGATGCTTGTTTCATTGCTCACTTTAAAGAAGGTTGATCTGCCAACAAATGAAGTTATAAAGTCAGTACTTGTGTAATTTCGAAAACAATATTTTTAAATACGATCAGAAATTAAAGTGCTAAACATTTAAGAGATTGTTTGAAAGAAAGAAGTATAAATTCGCATTAATTCTTTGATTCTCCCTCGTTGGTTTTATCTAAACTTTAAAGTTCACTGCCTGAAATTTTATTTTCATTGCTACTTTATTATGTAATAACGAAAGGCTAGTTAAAGCTATAGCATTTGGTTCACTTTATTTACATTCTTTGAAACCTTGTCTTTGAAACATTCTTTAAAACATTTCAAAAATTGATCGGGTATGCGTGACCTTTACCATTTTGTCTTCCGCACTTAAAATCGAGAGCAACGGTGACATTTATTTTGCTTGTGATGGCTATCATGATGGAACGATGGAACGATTTTGAGAGTAAAGCATACCATTCAAAGTTTATATGCAATTTTCACAGGTTTCATTGTTTTCAGGCCATTGTATACATGTCTTGAGGTGTTTTAACAATAAAACGTCAGAAAACTGTTCAGTGTTTTGTATAGAAATCATATTTAAAAATTTACGAGTATAAATTATAAATTTATAAACTGATAATTATCTTTAAAAATATATCTGAATCTTCGATTTATCACTCTTTCAAACAGTGCAAGTTCAAATTCAAGAGAATCTTCCCGGACAATTCATTGCAGCCAATTAAAACAAAACTTTCGCTGATAAGAAATTAGAATAAAATATTAGCAATTAGGAGTTCTGAATGCAGCAACAGAAACAGCCATTTCCTCATTTTAGTAATCAGTTTCTTTCGGATCCAGTTATCCAATTGTTAATGGACTCTTCGCGGCAACGGTGACCGGCAATAATTCCCGACTTGGGTATTCAGAAGAGACTAATTCAGTGCACATTTTCTATTCATCTCGGTTATACTAAAACATGAACACAAGCGATTTATTACTGCCGTGGAAAGCTGTTAGGATTAATATTTTCCCCTCATTAAGGGAACCAAAAATCAGCAACTACTTTCAAAGATAATTGATCCTTATCGATTCTCTCTATAGGCAAATTTGTTGCATAATAGCACCGAAGAAACCTTTTCAATGCTCAAGCGAGAGCGATTCTGCAATGAAGGCAATTGGAGCATTTAGTTTTAATGAATCTTCATGTCAAATTTTAAATCTGAATGTCAACAAACTCTACTCGAAAAATCGACAAAATAATTTTTTTTGCCAGTTGAACAATCTGTGCATAATTGTAAGAAAATATTTCTACTCTCTTCACAGATTTACAGAATGAAATGATCGAAGGTAAAATTAATGATATAGCAACGTAGGTGGCAACGACAAACACTTCCTTTAAGAGAGACGAGTAGCATGATTATAGGTTAGACATATGAAGAAAGCAATGAAAACATTCGCTTTTTCTTTTCCTGCTACAGAGCGTGAAGGATAAATTTAATAAGAAATGAAAATAAAGATATTACAACGTAGAACAAGCAGTTTAAGATGAAATTAAACTTATTAACCTCGCATTTCAGTGAACTATATAATGCTATATATATTTCAGGTATACGACGGTGCGGCAGGGAAAAATTGGAAAAAAATTCTCTTCTGGTAACGATAAAATCTATTATAGAAACTCCAAATTAATTAGCTGTATCTCTGATTCATCTATGATTTTAAAATGTTTCTACTTGTTTCATATATTTATTTCGTTTAACTTTCAAAGTGAGGAGAAATAAAGGGATTAAGTTTATAATAGAATCCAAAAGTAATATTTAAAGTAATATTTAATATTACAACTTGCGTTTCGGTTTCTATACCATTGCAAAGAGAAAAGAGAAGGAAGACTTCAAAAATAAACGAAATAATTCTACATCAGGAGAATTTATCAACAATCATTATAGATATCATAAGTTTTTATGCAACATTACCATTAAAGTACGACGAGTAATTAACGACTGTTGTTCACTGCAATTCCTGACATTATTTATTTGTTGTTTTTCTTATCTTTAATTCCATGCTTTCATTATATACATATAAACACAATTCTTGCTATATTTTTATAAATTTCCAGAAGTTCAGCTTTAATGAGACTCTCCTGGAAGAGGAGCAAACTATTAATAACTGTTGTACGTCATCAAATCTATTGCAAACGATTTAGTTGATATAAGTAATTGTTTGGAAAAACCGAATTATATTGCGTCAATTTATAACTTCCTGGAAGCTTCCAAACCATCAAAAAAATTTCTCACTATACATGAAATGCACAATAGTCAAACTAGTGGTGCTGATACTTAACGCCCTTGGAATATTTGCCAGTTACACGAGACATCTTTATATGTCAATGTATCAAAGCGGACTTAGGTCGATGGCGACGTCCCCTCTCGAGTTTTTATTTAACAACGGCTTAAAGTGACTCGAGAATTAAAGTGAAGGCCCATATCTTTAACTATGAAAATCTGACGCTACCTTGGAATAAACACAAAGTTCATGAGCTGGCTTGAGTATTCATAGAGTGCATTTTCGTGGTTTTTACAAGAATGACTACGGTTCTCCTTAATTTAAGTGCAAAATCGGAGTTTTGAAGGTCAGAGTTTGTGAATATGAAAAGCGAATGTTTGGATTCTACTACAAAAAGCGATGCGAAACTAAAATTCCAAGTAAAGCTTACTTCCAAAACGCAAATGTAAAAGGAAACTGTTATTACGCAACATGATCTTAATATTGGATATATCTTATTAAGACTACTTTGATAATTACTTTGTTAGTTTAGTATAACTTTTCTTTAGGCTGATATTTTCTATTGAAAACTACATCTGTCTGAATTGCAATGAAAACGAAAATTTAGTGTACAATTAATTCATTTTTATAATCATTATGATTAAACACGTCTTTTTATTCGTCAACCAAAGTTTTTGTTGGTAACTTCTTTTGTTAAAAATTTATATTAATTAAGCAAAACGTATATTTATTTATTAACTTTAAGTTTATTCAAAATGCCACCGAAAGAAAGTTTTTAAAAAAACTCAAATTATCTGGATAAACTGCCAAATGGTCCAATTAATGACATCCTGCGAGATGCTTCATTTTAACGTTAAAATGGAAGACATATTCATAAACCCATTAGAGTCTATGCATGAATTTTATTTTTTGCTAAAATTTCAAACAAATGAAAGAAACAGTTTCAATATTCACATGATGGGATGTAAAACTTTGTGAAATTGTTTTCATATACAAAAGATTCGTTTTAATAGCTCAGTTTTACCATTTGGTCGTGACGTCACAACTTGGTAAACGAGGCCAATGAAAAAGGCTGACCATTGTTTCCAACATACGAAAAAACACTCATTATTACAATCTAAAATGATGACAATGAATGTTGCTCAGACCCCGATGATGAGGTGATTTTTTCAATCTGCCAGGCCGGTCTTTCTCGTTGGTCTCGTAAGTAAACAAGGCCAAACTTAGACTTTAACGCGCTTGCAGCTGCGTATTTGCACTTATTCGTATTACTAGCAGTGGATTTACAGACCAAAACGGTCTAACTAAATTCATCACATGTATTTACGTATTTTGAAGCATATTTATATAAGTAAATATTTATATATATACGTGCAATTCATTCTGCATAAATTGGGAAGTTTCATTTTTTTTTTTTACTTTATTATTATTATTGTTGTCATTGTTTGGGGAAACCAAACTCGGATCAAGTCCGGAAGCCAATCCCAGAGGCGGACCCAAAAGAGGGCCAAAGCCCAAGGGACTCAAATGCGAGGGAGGGAAAGTTATCCACTCGTGGGAGTATTGATGTTTGAGTGTAGGAATTTCCTTACTATGTGACATGTGTTTAGAATTGTGGCTTTCTGTAAGGTTTTGTATAAGTGTGGGTTTAAATTTAGTGTTGACAGGCTTTTGTGTAGCGTGTGTGGAATAACCCCAGTGGCGGAAAGAATGATAGGAACAATGTGTACTCTGTTAACTCCCCAAAGGCGTTTTATTTCGTGTGCAAGATCCGTATATTTAGTGATTTTGTCAGTGTGTAATGGGGATGGAGATATCAATTATGTAAGTCACTTTGTTTTGCTTATTATTATTATTATTATTATTATTATTATTATTATTAGGTTATGCGTTATACTAAAGCACCTAAACAAACGTACAGGGCATCTCAGCTGGCTGTAATGGTATAAATCACAGTGCACGTTTTAAAGTGGATGCTATTATTTTTAACATATGATGGAAGTAAATGCTTTAAGTTTACCTTTCACACACATTTTTCAATTCAATATTTCAATTTTGAAATGATTTTGGCAGAGAAAAATTGATGATGATGGAAAAGACTCATCTTCAGAGTTGCCGTGATTGTGTTAACTAATTTGTGACGCCACATGGAGTGATTGTATAGCCAACTTTAAAAATTAATTAGAAAAAAACGGTAAGGATTTGAGAAGCGAAAATTTTTGTCTATTATCTAAGCGACGTGTTCTTTAATTTGACATTTTTAAAAAAATCATGCTTAGACTCCAAACTGCTATTGTACTATCGAACTTTATACTCCATGATATTCCGTTGGGCAATAATTTTAATATTAATTTATAACATATAATTTATTTTGATCGCTTAACACTATGTGATCAAAAGGTTCTGGACACCATATTTGTGTACTGCAACGATGATTTCACGGAAATTAATAGTGTTTAACCTCATTTTGCTTCTATTGCGAAAAAGACTTTCCACAAGATTTTGGTAAATATTTTCAGGAATTAATAAGTTCAATCACAGATGTTGGGCGATGTGACTAAGCCCTTTGATTCTCGCTGCAATTCATCTCACAGGTGTTCAGTAGGATTTCTTTCGGGGCTCTGCGTAAACCAGCCCCTATCCTGCACACAACTTGCAGGAAAGATGTTGGTGCAGGAAAGATCCAATCCCGAACCTTTGTCACAAAATGCCATGGAGTTCAAAATGCCATGTTAAATTGTAGACGTCATAATGCTACTACTAGAACAAGTTAATGTAATCCATGCCATGAAAATAAGCCCCATACCCTGATACCGCCTCTTCCAAAATTCACAATTGGCCCCTCGCGGCTAAGCGTGAAGAGTTCTCCGGATATCCACCACACATAAACTCAACCATCTGATTGACAGAGTTGCGACATGACTTTATTAATTCAACAATCACTCCGCGAAAAATGACTATTAAATCAACAATTGCTGATCTTCGAATTTTACGGATAATCTTCGCTCCGCAAAAATCAGATGTTTTATTCAAATTATTTAATAACTTGAAAATTACTCTCGATCCATAAGACATGCTTCCACGGCGAATGGCAATTCTACCGATAGTACTTGAAATTGAATTTCGGAACTCATAGCAACTGTTTTAGCTGAAGACATCCGATTGCATTTTGCCATACGTGCTAGCAATCGACAATCTATTTTTTTTTCTTTAGCCTACACTTCGCGGTTTCGCTGAAGTTGTTCATTTAGATTTCTACTTGAAAATTATGTCACTTACATTTGAACAGGATATTGGCAGAATGACAGAAATCTTTCCTAGAGACGTGTTGCATATTATGATTTTTTTAAGTATATCTACCTGGAGAAAAAAACGACTATTATAGACAGTGGTAGGTTACCAAGAATTGACCCTAACAGGCATGTATGCACAAACATAGGGTCAATGAAAAAAAAATAAAGAAAAATACAAACAGGATTAAGAAAAGTTTAACAACTTACTATATTTATTAAAACTTAAAACCATTTTAAATTTTAAAGCCAGAGCGATTTGTAATTCTGTAAGTAAGAAATCCAATATCCTCCAAAAAGACGGAGCTTCAAGATTGCCATTAAACACATTAATTAAAAATCGCCGAACAGCAATTTCTGCTGAAATTAGGTTAATAGAAGGAACGGAAGTAGATAATATCATATTAGACCTCGATGAGCTCTGTTATTCAATCCATACTGGTAAAATATGGTTCCAGTAAGACATGTTTCTTTTTATATTATTGTAGCTATCATAGACATGTAAACTAGGAAACTTGACATTGTTTTGGAAGGTAAGGAATTTCTTGATCAAATAGTGTGATTGGATATTACTTACCGAATTTGAAATCGCTAAAATGGACTGCATAACACGATTTCACACGGACTGACGATTAACAATATACGAAATGTGATCTCCGTTTGTCAGACCATCCAGCATCATTTATCAAGTAATGTTTGATAAATTCAACTGAATGACGACCAACCTGTTTACGTACTCGTAAATTCGAACACCCGCCGATAGCTTCTCCTTTCAACGCCATCAGTCGATCTTATCAATTACGTAATGCGACATTCCATCGAATATATGTTGATATCAAAAAGATACCTAAACAATCATTATATTTCATTGTTTATCGACTCAGACTAGACTCACGGCTATTAATTATTATATTTATGCCCTGCTTTCATTTTGAACTGTTTTATCTATACTATTTCCCAGAAACGCTTCTTACTTACTTCTAAATTTATTTAGGAATGCTACTTTGATATATTTTAGCTTTCTTGCTTGATATTCTATGAGTCGAGTGTTTTCAGAATTTATAATTTAATGGTATGAGTATCATTAAACTTTAATGATATTTGGCCGTATTTCTTCATATAATGAAGATTCACGACCAAGATAATTTTCATTCCGTGTAATTTGCAGCAACTATTTTAAGAAGGCAAATTTTTGGAATGGCAAAAGATAAAAATGAATTCGCTAGATAATTACTAATTAAAATTTCATAGTCATTCTTTTCCATGTCAATGAAACCTTCGTACCATATTAAATAAGCAGGAAGAAAACTCTTAAAAAACACTGGAAAGCATCAAAAAGGAAGTTAATTTTTTAATCAAATTTCGTATTTCAGGATGTAGAAGAAAATCATAAATAAAACTTAATTCATCTTAAAAACAATTGAAAAGAGTTTCAATTGTAGAATATCTTTACTTCAATGTCAAGTAAAGTAGAAGAAATTATTGCATGTGGAACTGATTTGGGCAATAATTACCATAATCACCTGCAGACAAATTTTAATTTCGGATTGATTAAGAGAAGAAGGAGGCAAAAACTGTACGAAAGAAATAGCAGCGAAATTACACCCTAAAGGAATAACATTAGAATTCATGAACGCTCTTTGGGTTCTTTTCCATTCTAGTGCATAAATCTCAGATGCACAACCTTTGAGGTCACAAAAATTTTACGTCGTCAAATACAATCTGATTAAGTTGTAAAAATTGTGAAAAAGGAATCGATATTACTCGACACTCAAATGACTGGAGATTGTAAGCTAAAAAGATTTCAAAATTAGATGAAAAACAAGAGATAGAAATCGGTCTGTAATTTCTTAAACAGCCGGCTCGGTGGTCTTTCCATTCTCGAGACCAGCGAGTCGCGGGTTCGAATCCCGTCGAGGGCATGGAAATTTTTTGTTTGTCCCGTTGATAATCGTTCTTTCATCATCATAGAACTGAGGTCGCAGTGTTGGTTCTTTGATAACCACCCCTTTAAATTTCATTACTCAATTTCTTAAACTAAGCTATCATATGCGACCCATCATAAAATCATACCACTTTTAAAAATTTATTAGATCAAAGCTATTCAGAATATAGACACACCACATACGGATTATTAAAGAAAAACTCTTGAAGTTTATTGTGACACAGTTAAAGATGTTCAATATACCCCCCTGTAGTCGAATTCGTTCCAAACCCGCATTAACATGTCTCCATAAATCCCACGTATCGCTACCGTAATGCGTTCTTTCAGCTCGTCTAGGTCACGGGGAAAGGGTAGGCTGAAGACCTTGTCCTTTACACACCCCCATAAAAAGAAATCACAGCGGTGGATTGGTCAAGAAACAATAACCTGGAACTTGCAAAGTGGCCACCGCGGAGCCCCGACCTCACACCTTGTAATTTATTTTTATGGGTGTGTGTAAAGGACAAGGTCTTCACCCTACTTGAACATCTTTAACTTTGTCACAATAAACTTCAAGAGTTTTTCTTTAAGAATCCGTATGTGGTGTGTCTATATTCTGAATAGCTTTGATCTAATAAATTTTTAAAAGTGTTAAGTTCTTTTGTAATCACCCTGTATTATAGCTGTACTTTTTCTTGTATATTCCCTTTTGAAGACCCAAAAAATCGGCCCTAGACACTCAGGGAATTATTATCTCTTTATAAATAAATAAATAAATTCAAAAAGATTTCGAGAATTTGCAATTATTAGCAAATTTTTACTAGAAATCTACCCGTCACATGACGGGTGTCAACCGTATAGGTTGAAGGGTAAAGAAATGAAAGTGGAGCATCAATGGTTTTCAAAACTTAATATTCTGCAACAATTAACACTAAACATACTGTTTATATTATTATTTTCTCAAAAGAAGATTTTCCCCTCCAGTCTATGTTTCTATTGGCATCGTCCCATTTTTCAGTTTATTTATTTAATTCACAACAATGTGGCTTCGGACGGATTGTTGTAACTTTCTTTGTTGGCTTCAGACAGACGCCTCAGGCAAAGAGAATTATACAGCGTGGTGCAAATAAAAGTAGCATCGCATGAATTGAAAATATATTAGATTTGCGCCAAAAATATGAACACTCGATAGGGCATTCATTTCAAAGGATAAACAGAAGAACGGTTGGTCGTCATTTCTATGAAAACATTCACCACTATTTAACAAATGACTTGGTTGAAATTTTATTGCTCGATTGGAAGTAATATAGAAATCGTTGAGCGTGAATATTGACGCGTACCTCATCTCCCTCGTCCTCGTTAAGCGGTCGCAGTTCGAACTTTGGTCAAGAGCTTGATGAAACTGGCTTGCACACGTGGCAAGGCAATGCTAGACCACCACGAATGAGAATTACAAGCACTTAAACTAGTTTAGCATACTAAATGTATGCTTGCATCTTCCACTGCCTGAGTATTATGCATTCCGACCATATAATAATCACTTACCATCTTGGGGAAATTAGGACTGCACTTGTTTGTCATGCTTGGAATATCTTTGATGTGAGTTTCTTTCTGCAGAGTTTTTGAACTTTCTTTATTATAAAAAGACTTTTAAGTCATTTTAAAAATCAAAATATCCAAACTCCTACTAAAGAACACACAGAACTTATAATTATTCCAAGTTAATTTCTTGCCTTATATTGGGTTGTCAGATAAATTTATTCGCTTTTTCCCGATTAGCTTATCTCTGTTTTTCATTACAAATTTTAACAAATCAGTCAGTCAATAATATACACGGGACGACCAATTTATTAGAGACACCTCTTACAGAAAATGGATAGGCCTCCCAGAACACCCAAACAATGGAACAGGCCGAAGCGGTGTATAAAAGGGATGCATTGGACCACAAGTTGCAGTCAGCAGCAGAAGTCGACTGAATGTGGGTAAATCTAAGGATGTGACCGATTTTAAAGAGGCATGATCGTTGGAGCTCGACGGACGCAGTTGAGCATTTCGCAAACCGCGAAACTCCTCGGGTTTTCCCGTGCAACAGTGTCAAGGGTATTCCGTGAATGGCAGTTATGCCAAAAAACAACCTCCAACAAACACAACTCCGGACGAAACAGGGCCTGGGTGAACGAGGCCAACGGCGACTGGCACGAATCATCCACAGCAACAAGACGGGAACAGCCCAACAAATTGCAGCGCAGTTCAATGAGGGAGCATCCCAACCCATTTCGCATTGCTATTTTACGGGTACCGTCGCTGTCACCGCAAAATACCAATGCGCGCCTGCTATGGGCACACTGGCATCGCTACTGGACACTGGATGAGTGGAAGAAGGTTGCCTGGTCCGAAGAATCGCAGTTGGAGGATGAATGCTAGTCTGGGGTGTCTTCTCTTGGGACACACTGGTCCTCTGATATCCGTAGACACATCCCTGAATGCACTACCTGAACATTGTTGCCGATCAGGTGCACCCTTTCATGATGACTGTGTTCCCTGCTGGTGAGGGACAGTTTCAGCAGGACAATGCTTCCTGTCACCGTGCTCGAATGGTCTTGGATTGGTTCGAGGAGCATGACGCGGACTTCAACCCGTTTCAGTGGCCAGCTCGGTCGCCCGATCTCAACCCGATCGAGCATTTATGGGATGAAGTAGGGAGAACCATCCGACGCCTTCCCACACTACCGTCCAACCTGCATCAATTATGGGACGCTGTGATGTCAGCCTGGGCTGCTACTCCTCCGCAACGGTTTCAACACGTTGTTGAATCCATGCCAGCACGTATTCAGGCAGTTCTCGCCACTAAAGGTGGCTCAACACGCTATTAGCGGGATGTCTCTAATGAATTGGTCGTTCAGTGTATTTTCCTCATTGTTCACAAGTTTTTGCCAACATTCCATTAAATTGTCAATGCCTCAACAGGAGAAATAACCGGGTCTCGATTTAATTTTGTCTCTCCACAAGGCGAGGGTTTTCTTCGTCCACCAATTGCAATAACAATTCATCGAGACACTTCTCGGCATCACATTACTGTTGAACGAATTAGATCTCAAATTGTTGGGGAGAAATCGGAAAAGGCGATAATCTAAAGGCTCGGGAACCTGTAATTCTGTTATGGCGGTTCTACAGCGACCTTTTTCCATTCATAAATGTTGGTGTTCCTGAGTCCATAGAATGCTCATCTCTCTGTGATAACAGCAGTACTCGCAGGTACCACCGACCGTTGTATCTCATCCGCGACAAGCTCGCCTAGAAGTGCGTTGGAATATGTCTTTCTTCATGCAAAGTTGATGTCTGACGTTATACGTCTAATTGGGAATCGTCTGCCAACCTCCTTCTCTAATCTCTTTCATCAAAGAGGCTTTTCGTCCAGAGGACCCCGCTAAGTAGATATTTCTTGTTTCTTGCATCAGTAACAAAATATGAAATATACGAAATTTCGGAGAACAGCGGTTTACGATATGCTACTTCCTGTACGCATAACGCCTACTATCATATCTCGTTCAAAGTCCATTAAATCACTCCGAATGTTCTGCTGTATTTATCTTCACTGGTCTTCTGGCGCTGTTTTTAATTCAAAAATTTAGCATTGAGTCATCTGGAAAAATTTTGAAAAATTCCCTCCTACAAAAGCGGAGCATATTATTTTAAACTAACATAGTTAAGTTGACGGTATAAACCAAGTGTTTATCCGATTTTCAAAGCATAACAATCTCTTTAAACTCTGATAACTTTAAGACTTCTTTTCTTTAGGAGAAAGCAGCTAAGTTTTATTTCACAATTTTCGAAATAGTATATTAAAATTTACGAATTAATTTACTTAAACTCAACTCCGATTTATCATTGACCAAGTTCTTAATTCCCTGTTTAATTATTTACAAAAAAAAATTTACAGGAAAATTTTTTTTCAATATTTCAAGAGAAAATAAGTAGGCATCATAAATATTATATGCGGGATAAGTTTTAAACTTATGCCTCTCTTTTCTCCAATTTCTAGCGTCTTATCAGATCTTAATAAGAATGCTACTTGTTTCAAAGTATTAGGAAAGTTGACCTACTTATTTCAAAGTATCATTATCTCAGATAAAGTTTATGATTTTAATATTCCTAAAAAAAATTTTCAAACAAAATCGACAGTACTTTTTTACATTAATGACACAGTTCCGTACTGATGCAGAGATTAAATCTGAAGTGCCCCGGTTTTTTTTTTTTTTTTTGTTTTTTTTTGCCTCTAAAGACGGTACATTTTACCAATACGTTATACATAAAATGGTGTTCAGCCACGATATTAAAGGGATGTTATTACCGGTTTGAATAGGATTGAATGGTTTGAATATATCATTATAATGCTTGCAGAATATCTTGGGCGTTTGAAGTATCCGAAGAAATCTTTTAAGTTCTCTTTTATAGGCATGATAATATTCGTGGATGCGTTTTTTCTGTAATTTTTTTTCAATAATAGAATGATTCCTAACTCTCTCTACTTTCCTGCTCAACCGCCCCCCCCCCCCCCACTATTAAGAACTTACGTATCTTAAGGGTTTATTTTAATGTTCAATAGTTGAAATACAAATTACATTATATCTTCGTTAGTACGGATTTCAGTGGCCCATCGAAAAATATCTGTTTAACCGAGGTTCGTATTATCCGAAAATGGGGAAATCTGTGAACGATTGTGCAGTATAAAACGCAAATGTCTAAAAGGAATATGTATCTTTTATTAAGAAGACAGATAAGATTTCATACTACAGTAAATGTAATTTGAAAACTGAATGATTGAAAAGTGAAGAAATTTGAAGAAATATTTGTAATTATATAGCTTTTATGTTGTGAGGCTTTCTTTCTAGGAGGTAATTGCTTCTAGCAACACCCCCTAGAAAGAAAGCCAAACAACTAAAACGTCATACATTGTTACATCATCATAAGTCGACCGGTAGCAACACTTCCTAGACAGAAGGCCTGGGCACAGAAATGTCATACATTGTTATTTATGAAACGGCCAAATTTAGGGCTTATTATTGGTAGAAATACGATTAACAATAGCCACTTTAATGTTATGTAATAATGTATGACATTTCTGTGCGCAGGCCTTCTGTCTAGGCAACGTCACCTAATAAAACAAGGCCTGCTCACTGCTTGCTGACTGCGTCATCAAACGAGGGCTGACAATCCAACTTTCACTGTTTCAACAAACGAAAATACTGATTACAACAAGTGTTTTTTCGTTTGTTTTAAACAATGAAGGTTGGATTGTCAGCCCTGGTTTGATGACGCAGTAATCAGGCTTTGTTTTTTAGGTGGTGTTGCCCGTAGCCCACGAGAAAGACAGGCCCTGGCCGTGACCACCGGGAGACAAGGCCTGAGCGCGGAAACGTCATACATTGTTCCATCATCCTTGGAAGGACTAATTTAAGACTTATTACTGGTAGAAATGCGATTAAAGATGATTACCTATGACTTTTTAACAATGTATAACGTTTCCACGCTCAGGCTTTCTCTTTAGGTAGTGTTGGCTCAGGCCTTGTCTCTCGGTGGTCACGCCCTGACGCGAAAAAGTCACCTGATCATCTTAGTCCGAATATCAATGTAACCTTCATTGTTTCCGTATAGAGCTTTTTCACTACGCGTCATCATGACGTCAATACCGCCATACTGGATCACAAAAAAGTCGTCACTCTCTAGATTCGCTTTTCCCAATAATCGCATTCACTCAAGAAATCGGTTAAGTATTCTTGTTGAGTATTGTTGTTTGGAAGATTCGTATAATACGCTGACCTTGCCATAGCGAATAGCGTGCGAAAGCGTTTTTGTTTTACAACAAGGCTGACCTGCTAAATAATGATCCAAAACCACAGTGCATTATATCACGTGCTGTAAAAGCTCTATTGGGTTTTAATAATCAGCAATTTTTCGTTTCATTATTTTGTATTATACATTGTAGATAGTTATAATTCCATAATGTCCATTTTACAATACGACAGTTTATTAAGATATTTAACTATAATCGATTTTCATCCTTTCGGACATTATCAGTATATCCCACAGATCCTTAATACTAACGAGATATGACAACCATTGTTGTTTGATGTAATGCGCAGATTTGTTTGCGCATATGTAACAAGAACAACAGGAAACCACTATTCCACATCAGATGTTTATTGCAACGTATGCGCATTTCGGCAGCCAAGCTGCCTTCCTCAGCGTATACAAGAACTTGATCAGACTAGAGAAGTTCTGTTCTGATAAAGTAGAAGAATTACAGAGTCACTTATATAGTAAAAGACAGCTAGTTACAATCCAATTACAGAAATAAATGCAAGTTTAAAGTACATAAATTGAAACTACAGGTAGACGATGATCAACCAATCAGGAGTCATTGTTGTCCATGCTACGTTTATTCTTTCCATAGGTCCGTTTGGGAATATGTAAAAGTTTTGCCAAGTCTCTCAATTGTGTCACGTCCATGGGGCCCAAGTCACTGTTTAGTAAATTAGCAGGTTCTTCACTGGTGATGGCATACGACTCCAGGAAATTCAACAGTTTCGGGTCACTTGTGCTGTAAATAATTTCAAAGTCTTCAGGATTATAGTCATGTTGGCAATCTAGGATATGGTCAGCGAATCTCGATACTGCAAAATTTCCTTTCCTGATGCATGCCAAATGTTCACCAATTCTTGTCTTGATTGCTCTCCGTGATTGCCCGTAGTAAACCGCATTACATTTGGCACATGTAAGCCCGTACTATAGTCTATAGGAGTTCCAACACAACTAAAAAACAGATAAAGAACCCAAAGGATATAATTCCGCAGGAAAATAGAGCAGGAGTCTACAAACTACCATGTGCCAACTCTACGACATGTCCGGGTTCTGGAACTGTGGACTTAGAAGGAGGGTGGAAGCTTTTCTACTCTGGTGTCGACCCTAACATGACTGCCCAGGCGGGAGTGGGAATACTCACAAGTCCCCGGCTGGCAGATTATGTTGCAGATTGGCCCCCCTTAGGTGGAAGACTGTGTCTCCTGAGGCTTCAGATAGGGAAACGGTCTCTCTCTCTATTCGTTGCTTATGCTCCGAATGCAGTCACAGAGTACCCACTTTTTCTAGATGAAGTTGATGTTGCTCTTAGCAGGAGAGGGAGTGCAGATTCTGTCATCCTGGTGGGCAACTTCAAAGCACACGTAGGGGCTGATGACCAAACGTGGAAAGGCGTGATTGGGAGGAATGATGACTCCGATTTAAATGCGAATGGGAGGTGCTTGTTGGATCTCTGTTGCAAC
>JAHWFO010105917.1:1530798-1582743 GCA_023313115.1 Rhysida immarginata
TATTAACGTCCTTTTCAACTGCCATGGTCATTTCAAGACGGCGTTATAGGGGCCGAAAATTTTGCCTCGCAAGGGTTCTTTAACGTGCAGCCGGCAAACGACTATACTACACCAACGGCTTTACTTCCCTTCTGAAGGAAGTGAAGGATCTCAGGATTTTTCCCCTGAAAAAATCCTCGTCGTCCTCAGGCATCAGAGGCGATCACGCAACCACTGAGCCAGCGAGGCCGACAGAAATACGATTAGCAATGGTCGAAATTTGATAATGTAAACATGCATGACCTTTCAGTTGGGTGGCTTTCTTTCTAGCAGGTGTTGCTTCTAGCCGGCGACAACAATTTATAAAACTAATTGTTTGATCTAACAATGAAGCAATTCGTATAACAATCGTCCCTCCGCAAATTGGCAACCAAGTTAAAAGAATTTGTGCCCTAGAACGCATTCCAGTAAACCGATTTGAAAAATTTTCCTTTAACATGCATTGGATCGGCCCTCTGTATGTGTATTAAGTTTCAGCTCTCTAGCCTGTCGGAAGTTGGTTTAATATTGATTGCAAGACTTGTACCATACAGATATACATACTTATTGGTGAATAAGGGTCTCTACTTATAAGCGCGTACAGAGCAGAACCGTTCCAATAATTTAAGCGCCATAAATATTGGACTATAAACGTATCCTGTGATCTGATGAATCCGATTTCCGCTTTTATCCTAATGATTCAGACATAGTGAATATCCGCAATTTGAACGAAGCCTTCCGTGAATTGGTCCAATTTGGAGGAAGGTTCGTGAAATTTTGGGTATGTTTATCTTTCCCAATTATTGCCTTTTGTTCAGCATCTCAAGGAAGAACACATCTGAATACACATTCTTCATGAACGACAATTGCCGATTGCATGAAATAAAATCGCATGTGATTGCTAAGACATTCGTGATTGGCCGGTAAGATCTTTAGATTTGAATTTCATCGGAAATTTTAATTCGAAGAAAGATTTACTAAGTGACAGAGACTTCGCGACAATCGTGGCGAACTTCGGCGGCAGCTGATGACCGAATGGTTTTATCACATAGAACTGCACATTTGTAAACCCAAAGAGAATTGCTGCTGTGGTTAGGTCTTGAAGAATAACTCGTGCTGGGTCTAGTTTATTTGTCTGGTGTGCTTATATTCCCAAACATTACAACACCCTTATACTTAAATTTGTAGGCACGGATAAATCGCTATCTTAAACAGATTATTGACGTCAGTTTCAAATAACATGCTGGTATAAAATGAAATTATATAGTAGTCATAGTTTTCATTTGCTTAGGTTAGGGTATTTGTTTATTTATTGTTCTGAGGATTTTTTAAAAAGTTCATTAATTTCCCTTCTAGAAGAAAATGTTTGGTCCTGATGAAGAGAAAATGATTTCATACAGGGTGTCCTCAATGTTTAGGGTCAAAATTCTACAGATGGTCACCACGTTGAACATTTGCTCTGAGATGTAAGTGGTTGCTATGTTGTTGCTACGAGGTGTAAGTTGTTTATGGATAAATAAACTGCTGTTTGCTCTGAAAACGAAACCGGCTTATAAAAACTTTTCTCACACATATTACTCTGTCAAGTTCTCGTAGTGCCTGACATGTGCATTTCCGGCCATTGGTTCCCATCTCAAGATACTGAGTTTACAGTCTTCTACCATCTGCAGAATTTTGACCCTAAAGATTTGAGACACTCTATATTTATGATCAACCTAAAGTTGACTTAGCTAAATTCGTAAATAAAAAGGCACAAATCAATAGAATGCCTTTGTATTTGCAGACTCAGTACAATTCTATAGGAATTTATGTTTAATTCTAAACTTTAATTATGCGAATACATTTGATAATCGACTTTTTCAGTTGAACTTTCTTAACTTAGTTGCCATTTATTAAAAGTGAATTGAAGCTTATTCATATTATAACAACTCCCATGAGCTTCTTAAAGTTATTTAAACTCGTTATTTCATCGTACATAAATTTGTTTATGAAAATTATTATCATTTTTGAAGTATTAAATTACAATGAAATCATTAGGATGAAATAAAGATGTTTACTTAATGAGGTTCAATTTTTTTCTTCTGTGGTTAGTATAACTGGAAAAAAAAAATTTTAATATATGAATCAAGAGGGACGACTAATAGTCACATGCAACATTCTCACACTAATCACACGAATCAACAACGCAAACCAGCAGGAAAGAGCAAAAACCGCCAACGAGGGGTGTCACATGTGTTGGTCGAAGCGATCAATTTGCTCTCGAATATTATGCAAATAGTCAGTAGCAAGGAGGAAGAACTTCAATTAATGAAGTGACGTCAGCACATATTAGCAACGGGATCCGAGAATCTGCATTTGAGTGGTAACGAACGACCTCCTCAGTAGTTGTTTTCCTCTCGTTTCAAGGCTGCTCGGCTGGGAAAGTCACCAGCGAAAGCGTTTTATTCCATACTCAAATCTAGTAAGTATAAATAAAATTTGTGACAAGTTCTCTTTACTTAAAAAGTCTGGAATCGGGTTCTTAATCCGTGCGCTTTTACGTATTTAGGTTTTATTTATCTTGTTTTCAAATATAATTTTTTAGCTTTATAGAGTATATACACTTAACTCTAATCTCAGAATCTTTCATGCAATTTTTCAAAAGGTGAACTATATTCCTTTAATATCCTCTTGAATTCAAGCATTCACGTTTTCTCTCATGAAATATTAGTATAAGGGTGAAATATAGTAATTTTAATGAAAATACCCTACTTGGGAATTAAGAAATAAATCAATTACAATATAATCAGCCAAACTTTGATACGAAGACACAGATAAAAAATAAGAAAAATTCGCCTAAATACACTGGGCTGTTAGATACAATATCGAAACAGTAGTTGTCTATAGAAGCTCTTTCGAGTCCTGATAATCTTTACATTACAGCTGCATACATGTCCGGAAAATATCCTGCCAATTACAATGGAATCAAGCCAAAAACTGTGGACACAACGATAGAAAGAAAAATAACTCCGAAAACACTATTCCACATAATAAATTTTAATGACTCATGAGAAGGGTTTGCCAATTCATTGTCAATATAATGAGAAGGGTTTGCGCATTATCGATGCAACTAGAATACGCATGCGTGAACAATGAATACTTCGTGTACTTCACTGTACGAGTCAGTAAAGATGTTGATGCCGTTAAAGGAACATGTGACTGTCTGGCCATCGCATTCAAAATAACCGGACGAAGACAGGTTATAGATAAAAGATAATATTCTGACCAGAGAACGTCAATTTGCAAATGTGTTATTGGGTGGTCAGATAAATTCGTTAGGTTTTCTCCTATTGTTATTAGAATTATCGATAATGCTAAAAATATTTTTATCGTCATATGTTTTTTCCTAACTCTTTTCTTCCTCTATAACCTTTTTACACAGCTCTTGAAATTTGATTTAATTCTTTTCAGTTATATGACAGAATAAGAGCCAAATAGACAAAAATGAGCATATTCGACATCTGCTCTATCGCATGGTTGTCCGTGAAGAAAAATCGTGTCATTACGTCAAAATGGTTAAGCACAGGAAAGAATGGCAAACTTCCGACAAGCAACCAACATCTAGAGCTACATGCACCCAAGACAATGCTCTGCCTTAGCTACAACAACACCCAAGACAATGCTCTTCGTTTGATGGGGTTGGAAAGGTACTAAACATTACGAAATGCTTGGAAATAATAATACGGTTAATGCGTAGCCTTACTTTCAGTAAATACAGCGATTCAATGAGATAATCAAACTGAAAAGACCGGTACTTGGCGTACTTCTTCAAAATGATAATGCTCGCTCCAACGTCCAAAACTGACCAAAACTGCTATCTAAGAACTCGAACTCATCCACCGTATTCTCCTAATCTAGCATCTACAGGCCGGTGGTTTCTACTGGTGAAGCATTAACAAGCTAGTGTAATATTGTTAAGAGGTTGTGAACATTGAAAGAGAATATATTATTGATTGAATTGTTAAAAAATTTCATGAAAAATAACGATTAACTTAATTGATAAAAAAAATGGACTTACATGACCACGCAATAGAAGCATTCGCGAACGACTCCCTGCGACGACTTACATATTAAAAAGTTTGGATCGGTTTGGCCCATTGTGATCGGAATGATAGGAGTCAATTTCCTTGAACTCTTGTCTCCATTACCTTTCTCTAATTCTTTTCAAGTCGCTGGAGTACTTATGCGACAGACGAAAAAATAGCACAATCTCATGAGCTAAGTAAATGGCCCTTTAAAGTTCTTAAACACTTGAATCTTATAATTATAAAATTTGAATAAATTCTTTTAAAATTGGACAAGATCAAATATGTTTAAAAAAGTGTAAGGCAATACTTGATATTTCTTCTATCTGACGATCATTTCCACATAAACATGAAACAAAGTGAGGAATGTGCCAAATACAGTCAAGTTTTAATAAATTCTTAATTGGAGAATTTTTTACACAGACTCATTTTACGGAGCTATAGTAACTTCTGGTTTTGATAGCTTTTACGAGGGAGTATAAAACCTGCGATAACTTTTATAGCTTATTGCTGACCTTCAACTGATCAGATGACGTTACCATGCTGTTGAAAAACTTTACCTCAAACTAAAACTATAATAATATATACACACGTTTAAGCAATTTGTATATAAATTCGCTTGTGATTAAGAATAAATTTTCATTTAAGAAGCTCTCTCTCATAAACTTAACATTAAAAGAAATAAAAATGTCTAAAGCCAAAATTGTGGGAGATAAATAATTTTTGGATGTATATACTAGCCTACATTATAGCGTATACGTAATATTTAACTACTTATTCAAACCAAATAAAATATTTCTTATTTTTCACTATTTATTTTCTTATTTAAAATATGAACAAATATTTTGGATATATCCTTTGTTTTTTAATTGATATATCAACGTAAACCTATATCAGATAACTACCGCTTCTATTCATTGCTTTTTTTAATTTAGAAGTTATTTCTTAAAGTCCAAAATTCAATCGCTGTCGAGGCCGTTTAAAATTTCTGAAATACTAATGAATATAAATCAATTACACAGCGATTTTGCTTGGCATTTAGTTAGTTTATATTACTGAACCCACTTAAATTGGGTAGCATCTCGGAGTTAATTCGTAAATTAAATCAGATTGCCTCGAAAAAAATGTAATTCAAAAAAGTGCTTTTAAGAAATGGTCAAAAGGAACACAAATGCTAAAACAAGTTTAATTCAGTCATTAAATTTAAAGTAACCGAGATTTCATAAAGACTATATATTATCAACAATAAAAGAAAATGAAGCGTCCTTTTCATAAAGACTCCAAAAAAAAAAGAAAATTAATTCGGTATTAGAGCTTACAATAACCCCTGAAGTTCAGAAACATTTAGACTATTTTAGTTATGTACATTTGTTTCTGTCATCTAACAAATGTAACTTAATACTAATCAGTGTCGTGGTCATTTTCGTGCATGTCAATGCTATGTTGAGATATAGGAAGCCTTCGTTATATTGATATGTTACCCACCCTTATGTTTTATTTATTATATGACTCTTTAGAAACCAGCGTATGATTGAGTTATTATTCTTTATTTTTTGGCACTATTAACATTAAAAACTACAAAGCTGACAGCTTGTGTTTCAACACCATCTGAGTCTTCCAACTTGAAACTTTTTTTTTTTTTAGCTACATTTCTTTGCACAGTTTACATCATAAATAATTGATCTCATGCATATTATAGCATTTTTATGTATGTATACTTATTTAATGATATATTCGAGAATAAAAGAATTTTAATAAATTTGTTTTATTCATAAAGCGTTTTGGCTTAATCACTTGCCCATTATAAAAGATATATTTTACTGGCTTAGAACGCAGTATCAACTACAGTATTGAATAATAATTTTTGATTACAATAAAATGTCAGTAACAGTTAAATTACTGAACTATGATGGATCGAAAACGTACAAGATGGATCGAAAAATCTGGGTTCCTAGGAATTTTCGAAAACTGCTATAACTACGAATACTCCAGTGTCGCAAGACCTTACTTGACCCTTTCTTACTTTTTACTTTTACATTCTGTAGAAATTGTTGGCGATCCTTTCAGTAGTCTGAGGTCATTCCTTATATTTTAAGATTTTCATTTTTTGATTTTTTCAAGAACGATAGCTGTACAAATATCCAAGACGTGGGTTTTAAACTCTCGCTATGGAATAAAAAATGGAAAAAAATGTTTTATTTTAGGTGAAGCACCTGAGAAGCATCGTCTTCTATTTTAGATTTCACCCTTCGCCATCTGTTTGACTTTTTTTTACAGGCAATGTAATAGCAATAAAAAATAGGGTTTAAATCATTTATTTCGGTCTTTAACACTTTTCATTTATACTAACTTATCAATTTAAAATGAACACCCCTTTCTCAAGAAAATTGTGTTCTATGCAAATGTAAGGATCACGTAAATAGCAATAAAATATGTACAAAGTGCCCTACCGAAAAAGAAACAGGCGAACTTTTTGATATTTAACCTCATTTTTTCGGATAAAAGCTCGGATGCTTAGCTATGTTTGCAAGGGAAACCTGTTAATTGGTTATTTCCGTGCATCTATTTACAACCTCAGAAATAGGTTCATTTTATGCAAGAAATTTAAATAGCAAGAGCTAATGATTTTTCGATTGAAAAATGGAAGGAAAAATTCTGCGACCTAGATTCGAACCAGGAACCTCGACTATCATGGCCGACGCCTCTACCTATTGGGATATCGCAGACACCCGGACAGCCAAGCTGTCTCAAGGTGTCTTAAAGACAACCAAGTTATCACGGTTGAAAGCCCAATGGGAGACGGGAACCTGGCCCGCAGATCGAGAATTTCTCCACTCCAAACCATCAGAAAGTTGATGAACTCACAAGTAAATAATAATAATTATAAACTGGAGGTTCCTGGTTCGAATCCAGGTCACAGAATTTTTCCTTCCATTTTTCAATCGAAAAATCATTACCTATGCTTGGAGAGCATCTCCAGTTTATAATTATTATTATTTACTAGCAAGAGCTATTTTACGACGTATCATTTGAAAACCCGATGAAATCATTTAATTGTTTTAATTAATGTTTTAATTTTGAATTCCGTTCCTTATATTTTCGTTAATGCAGTAAATTACTAAACTATAATCTGTCTAGTCAAAGGAAGACTGAACGTCTCCAATTAAATTTTCAATTTTAATAGTTGGGCACTATTGCAATCACAGATTGAACACATGTTAAACAACTGAAATTGGATATTTTATTGGACACACCCAGTTTTTTCGATAGATAAAGTATAGCAATATACTTATTAGTCCATACCTGGTGTTTACTACGTTGACACTTAAATTGCTACTTTAGTTCATTATGTTCTTCGGAAAGTATTTACTCGAGAATATATGATCGGAATTCAAAATTCGGATAAATCCGAGCGTTTTTCTAACGAAACGAATGGATTAAAAGCTTTTTCAAACGATATTCTTTGTCTTTCTACGATATTCACGTACAGTAGTGTCTAAGGTTTAAAACGAATGCTGAAAAACAGAGAACACATAAAGCCTGAAACATTTAGTGGAAGAAAAAGGCCAGTTGGTAATAATTGTTATGGAAAACTTTCTAGAATCGCAATTGATAACAGAAGGGCCACATTTAAGCAAATAAAGACGGTGAAGAGAGGAATTTCTTTCTAGGATTCATATTAGTTCTCTGAAGACTATGGCATCTCTCAATAGGAGATAATTTTACAAGTACCTTTAACAAGTCCCTTTAACCAAGAGACTTCACTGTGTTAAAATGCCTGCACAATGATCATGAAACATTAATGGGACGAATTTTAGAGGGCTGTTGTCAGTTTGCCCTCACTGCCGTCGAACTCCATGCACTTCTCTTGGCATGGAGTTCATTTTCATCAGAATGTTCCCAACACCTTGTGCAATCAATGCCACGAACGCATAACTGGGGTATATCATATGTCAAAGGAGGAATTAGATCTTATTAGTAGAATGTCCTAATCCTGTCGAAATCAATGTCATATACAGGGTTTCCCAAAAGTCTGGTCTCTTGTAATTTAGGAGATTGAGAATACACATTGATGAATAAATACGAGATGCTATTCATAATTTCCGATAATTTTCTTGTAAAAAAAGCAACAAATCATATTTTACACTCTAATTTCCGCTGTCACCTTCAAAGTAGTCACCTCCGTATGCAACGAATCCAGCGATTTTCCCATTTTTTCCCATAACGAAGTGTGTTCAAGACCAGTTGCAAACCCATTGGGTATCTTCAATGGAGTCAAAACGTCCTTTCATTTTAGGGAAGAGGTAAAAAATAGGGGCTAGGTTAGGAGAGTAGAGAGGGTGGGGCCCTTTGCCTTGTTGTTTTTTACCAGGAATTCTTTCACAACGAGCGAGGTGTTTTTTTGGGCACCTTTTCATGGTGGAGTAACCAGTCTTTGTTCTTCCACAACTCGGGCCGTTTGCGCGAAATTTTCCATCTGTTCAAAACTTCACAGTAAACTTCCTCTTTACAGTCTGAGTAGATCGAATAATGTGGAAATTCGCAGAAGCAAAAGAACACGTTGCAACACAAACAGGAATAACTTAAAAAGAAATGCGCCTACGATTACATAACTTGGCAGAGTAGCAGCCGAAAGGCACACCAAGAGGCATCTAGTTGCAGAACCTCGAACTGTTTTAGTTTTGGGCGGTATATTCAAATTTTGGGATATTTTGCGTATCTCGTATAATTTAGCGATGTATTATAGCTTTTGTTTTCAGGTAGGAAAAGTATTACGGCAGCAAGTGTTCAAATTGATGCCCCTCTTGAACTTGCAGTGTGGTTTCCATGTCATCCAGTAAGGATTTATAAATGAAGCAAATGAAGAGTACTGAATTTAACCTTCTTTTAATCTCTTAATAGGATTAACACTTCTCTTAATCCTATCAATTAATTCATTGTAATTTTAGTTGTCTTTAATGGACTTTGTTTTAATATGATATGTATCTGTTTTTTTTGGTTCCTCCGAACCTAACATTTCTGCCTAATTGCCCTTAGGCCCTGGCTAAGAATTTTATTTATATATTTCAAGTAAAAATAAATAAATAAATAAATAAATAAATAAATAAAATAAACAAATAAAAATAAACACCAGAGCATTGACTTGAAAACTACTTTTATTTCAGTGCATAATCTCCCTGTACAATGAGGCACTTGTCCCATCGTTTCACAAGCCCCTAAAAACCAGCAGCATAAAATTCTTGAAGCCGAACAAATGGAAGTCGCTTGGAGCATGGTAAGGGCTATACGGAGGATGCTCGAAAACTTCCGAGTTGAACTTTAGCAGCATCTCAGTTGCCGTGTCTTGCTTCCGTCGAATGGCATTACAGAGTTAGAGTTTACTCTCGCTGCCAGAATGTGGTAAGCAATATGCCGTAGTAAGGTGCGTCTCAAAAGTTTAAAGAAACATGTTTTTGTTCAAAAGAAAAAAACTATTGAAGCTACATAAAATGCTTTAATTATTAGCTGCACAAAGCACTTAAAAGAAATTCCTGAAAATATTATTCACGAAAACATAATAGAAATTAAAATATTCAACAAAATAAAATTTTGCATGTCTCAAAAGTTTAAAGAATTACCCTCAGATGCTGAATGGAGACGTCCAATATGTAAATTTGCGAGTGACAGGGTATTAATCTGTTGCAGAGCTAGTCATTTTTTCAAAAAAAGCTATTATTCCACTCACAATTGACCTACGACAATGCCTCGCCAATCTCAATTCACAATCGATGAAGTGGCTAAAATCTGGCGATTCAAAGCCAACGGACTATCTGTTGCTGATATTGTCACAATTACTGGAAGATCCACAGCAGGGGTTTTAATGTTTTGAAGAGGAGTTCATCGTTCCACCAAAAACCACGATCTGGTCGTCCCAAAGTTACCACAACTCGCGATGACAGACGCATTATACGACTGACAGCCACACAAGACGTGACTGGGTTAAGCATATCGAAAGACACTGTACACCGGCGAATAATTGCAAGTGGACATGTTGTCTCTAAATAAGATGAAGAAACCGCCTCTGACTGCCAAGCGCATTCAAGAAAGGCTACTTTGGGCACAAGAACACATGGCCTGGAAAGACGAATGGATGTCGGTGTTGTTCAGTGTTGAAAAGAAGTGGAACTTGGATGGTCCTGATGGGTGGGCATTATATAGGCACGACCTACGACAGGAACCGAAGACCTTTCACTCAAGACAAGAAGGAGGTGGTTCTGTCATGGTTTGGGGCGACTTCGCATTCAACGGTACCACTAATTTGGCTTTCATCAGTGGAAGAGAAAATTCGCTGACATACCAAGAAACCCGTACACAGCATCTGTTACCCGTCTGTGATGATTAGTGTGGCCTGGAATTCGTGTTCCAGCAGGATAACGTCAGCATCCATACTTCACGATCAACAATGGAGTGGTTCAGAAAACAAAATATTTACGTTATGACGTGACCCCAAGAAGCCCAGACTTGAACCCTATAGAGAATCTATGGGGAATCATGTCTCGTGCAGATTATGCCGTCGGACGTCAATTTTCTTCGACTGATGAATTGAAAAGAGCAATTGATAATGCATGGTACAATGTAAGACCAGAAACATTGTTCAACCTCATAAACTCAATGCCGAACAGAATATTTGAAACAATCAAGGCAAATGGTCGTTCAATTTAAGCTGTTGTATAATTCATGCAATGTTTTTTCAGTCGTTCTTTAAACTTTTGAGACACGTAAAATTCCATTTTGTTGAATATTTTTATTTCTATTATGTTTTCATGAATAATTTTTTCAGGAGTTTCTTTTAAGTGCCTTGTACAGCCAGTAATTAAAGCATTTGTATGCACCTTCAATAGTCTTTTTTTCTTTTGAACAAAAACATGTTTCTTTAAACTTTTGAGACGCACCTTAATCCCAGAAGACTATGAGTATCACTTACCCGGCGATGAAGTTATACAAAAAAATCTTTTGCTGCTGATTTTGAGGGGCTTGTGAAACGATGGGGCAAGTACTTCATTGTACGGGGAGATTATGCGGAGAAATAAATGTAGTTTTCAAGTCAATACTCTTTATGTGTTTCATTTCTATATCCATTTGTAATTTATTAACTGACTTCCCCTCGTATAATTACACTAGTCAACACACATTTTATAACTAAGACCACACATAGTGTTCATAGTAGTAATTTGTATGTAGAATCCGAATCTGCTTTTAGATTTTTTCTATCACGTCAAATTTCCAAGTTATGCACATCGAAACTTATATGTTAAAGTAATGGATGTGAAGAGAAGCGGCTACAATGTTAAAGTATCCACATTTTGGGGCCGCAAGGAAATTTACTAGGCCCCAAATACTGAATGATTTAAAGATGTTTCATTGTAAAACAAGAAAACTGTGCGTGCTAGAGAAATTTAAAAATTATATTCGTAATCAGCAGAAAAAATATTACCAAAAATCATCCACTTGCATTTAGTTACAAGAAAAAACTTAAATTTTCTCCACAGCGAGGTAGCCAAGGAACTTTGAAATTTTGTAAATATTTTATTTGTAAATAGCACTAGTTTTTAAAGTGGTATTTTAATGTAAAAAATTATAGGACAGTGATTATGTCAAAATAGTTGAGTTTCAAACTATATAGTTGTTTTTAAAATATTTCATATACTCAACGTTTTAGATTGTAATTGTAAACTTAAATTTCGTTGGCTAGTGTTATTCTTTTTATTTTAACCATGTCCTTAACTTCTTGTTTTAATGAATTTTTACAATTTACATTTTTCATTTACAGACTAGAAATTTAAATTTCGAATCTTGGAATAAGAGCATCGTTATTATAACAAACTTTGAATGTTAGTTAATTTAAGGTATCCTGAAAGGGAGTAAAATAGTAACTCTGAACCGAGTTAATAAAATAACAAAAAATATTTTAAAACTTGCAGTTTCAAGAAAAAAGAGACAGAATATTTAAAAAATTATAAATAAATAATTAAAAATTATATTTTTTGCTTCTTCAATCGTAAATTGTTAATAAGATGATTAGTAGATGATAATAATTAATCTATCAAAACTATCAAATTTGAAAATTAAATTATTTAATTGGATATTTAATGTATCAAAACGGAGAAACCATTTAATAATTTTAAGAAGATCCACAAACCACTGCTTAATAAAATGGGCTGGATAAAGGGGATCGAAAACATTCCACAACACCCCTTTTCTACGATTTTGTCAAGAATAGTTAAATAATACTATTAAAAAATAATACAGGATGATATCAGGAATACGCATAAGAATTTCGAAAAGTGTGTTCCATTTACTCCCTCACTCGTGTCAATATCACCGCGCTGATTTACTGAATGACTGCAACAATCCTATGTCTTAATTCAGGCAAATCGGTCAGTAATGGTAGCATGTAAATATGGCCTTTGAGAAATCACCAAATTCTGAAATTTAACTCAATTTTTTTCGAATGGCCGCTGCGCTTAACCTTCATCAAAGACAACGTGCTGTTATAAAGTTCTTGTATTTTGAAAAGGAGACAGTGGGAACATTCATAAGAGGATTAAACATGTCTGTGGAGATGATGCTGTCGATCACAGTATGGTTAGTCGGAGTCATGGAGATTATCTTGTGAAAAGGGGGCACGCCATAGTTAGGGATCGTTTTCGTTAACAACATCGTTTTGAAAGATAGGCGTATAACTGTAAAAAAAAATGCCAATTGGGAATTTGGGAAACAAGTTTATGCAAAATACTGAAACAGCAGCTGAAATTGAAAAAGGATTTATGCCAGGTTGGTTTAGAGGATACCGAAAAATGCCCACAAAAATCGAAAAACTATTTGCAGAGAGCACTTAACATAGCTCGAGAAGGGTGGAGTTGTTTTTCTTGTACGAAATATAATGTGAGAAGAAATATGGCTACGCTGTTTTGAACAGGAGTGGTATCATAAGAAATCAAAACAGCGCTTTCGGCAGCAACAATAAAGGCGACAGTCTTCTTCGATTCAGAAGGACTCCTGCTTGTTGATATCATGACACAAGGAACCGCCATTAATTCTGATGCATATGTGACAACCCTAAAGAACCTTCAAGTTTGAATGAGTCGTGTTCGACCGCCTCGGTAGAAACACGATGCTTTGATGTTGCCCAATAATACTCGGCCGCACGTCAGTAAAAAATAAATAAATACTGTACATGTAAAAGTAAACAAGGACTTACATCTCTGATCTGGCCCTGATATTTACCATTTTTCGTGAAATGAAGTTTGAAGATGATAACTTCATCTTGACGGCTCCCAAACATTGGCTCAGACGCGCCAGTCGAGTTTTACCATTCAGATATAGAAGTGCTAATTCTAAGGTGGTGTAAGGCAATTAAAAAGGACGTAATTGAGGGAGATTATGTGGAGAAATGACATTTCATTCCTAAGGAATGCCTCAGCATCCTATATAAATAGAAAAGGCGTAGAACAAAAATTGATTTAAAAAAATGCTCTGCATTACTTTTGGCGTGATCAACGTACATAAATGGACTTCAGAAGTTAAATGACCACGAGTCAAGAAGTTCTCGTCCACTTCCATAGTTAAATACTATTAGGCTAAAAACTAAATCTCTAATATTGGAATTCAGATATTACAGTATATTGCAGCTTCATTCAAATAAGAAGACATTCAATTTTGCGAACTTTGAACCTAAATTCCCATAGAGAGAACATTTTGGATGTTTTTCTAAAATATTAAAAAATAAGAACACAAATGTATACATTTTCTAACGTTATTTTACCTATATCTTTGAAGTCTGACGTTTAAATTTTACCTAAATTTTTATGCCATATGTGACAACCCTAAAGAACCGTAAATAAACGAAAAGTATTCTTGTACTCGAATTACGAACGAGATTTTATATTAGTGTGATATCGTAATCGTGTTCACTAGTGATCTTTGATATACACCTTTGACATTTAGTGGTAATTTTTAAGATCTAGGACTATAGTGACATTGGTAGCAACTATTCCTTCTATCAGTTCGCTATACGAGTGTTTACTCAAATCAAATTCCCATTTCTGCTTTCCCTAGCACTGAGTGTTTTCTAATCTTATCGGAAACAGATCCAGAAACAATATCGCATATTCATGTAGACTTCGTAAACTTTTATAGGCTTTTTCTCCAGGGAGGCAAAATGAAATCTCGGTTTGCCATTTCCGAAGGAGAGAATCGATTTGAATTTAAAATGTATAAGTGAAAGAACAGCCGTATAGCGTAAATATTTTCTTTTGTACAAGGCGTTCTACTTGAAATGAGATGGCGAAAGAGAGTGATGGAGAAGGGGGGGGGGAGGTTTGTTTTAGAGGGGTCTTTCACCACCCTTGTTAAATGGATTTCCACTGAGATGAAGGTGGATGGGAACGTTTTTCGCTCCGACATAAAAGCATTCGCTCGTTTATTTTTTATTTATAAATAAATTCAAGACATAAAATATATAGGAACGCTTTAACGCTTTCATTTCTTGATTTATTTATTTATTTGTTTACGTTGCCGTAATGAATATAAGAAAAAGCGATACGGGTCTGTCGACTCTAGCTTCGTCCTCAGGTGCGATGAGTATTGTGTTAAGTGACGTTAGCGGGCGGTGACGTCATGGAAGCACGAACGGGGTGCGAGAGGCTTCAGAAAACCAAAATATAACGCTTAGCTTTTGTTTTTTTGTTTCTTTTTGCTTCTTTTCTTTATTTTGGAGTGTTTTTCTTTTTTAAACTTTGTGCATCTTTAAACGGATAGTTTTCTAATCAATTGATCGGCGAGGGGCGTCGCTCGAAGGGGAGTTGTAAAGTCGACAAACAAAAGCTCTCGCCACTCAATCGATATTCAAATGAAGACGAGTTTGTGGAAGCGAGAGGAACCACCCTTCCATTTTACTCCCTCCTATCCACCCCTCCTTTAACCTCTCCTGGTCTCTTTTCCCTCGATTAAAAATTTACATTTAATAAAAAAGTGAAGGAAAAATTCCGTGCAGCCGGCCTTAGAATTCTCATCGATCATCTTCAAAAATCAATCAATCAGATGGAGACTGACTGTCCTGTAATATACTCTTTGGATTTAGGAAAGTCAATGGTTACATAGTACATAGAATTAACTATTTAATATACTGTAGTTTGTAAACAGAAATTAAACTGAATTATTATTATTATTGTTATTGTTATTTTGTGATTTTTCTCTACGATAGAAAGTAGTAAAATCAGTAGGGAAATAAATCAATAGAGGTCTAATCTTGCAAAAAATATTTTGAATAAATTCCCATTAGGAGCAGAAAGCAGAAAATTCGTTTATCTACTTTTAAGTTGGTTTTGAATTATTGATGCGTTCCAAAGTAAATGAGTCTTAATGAGGATGTGTTGACGTCGTCCTTACTCGCGCCACATTTCCCCCTGATTGGTGAAACCCCAAAAGGGCTGCAAATATCAGGTACTCGTTTCGACCGTTTATTTCTCATATTGGAGGGCTTGAGAAGTAAATTGGAGAACTTTTTATTTCCTTTTTTTTTTTTTTTTTTTTTTTTTTTTTTTTTTTTTTTTTTTTTTTACTTCTCCATACTATCACTCCATGTGGCAGACGGTCAGAGAGAGAAACAAGAGCGGAAGAGCGGAGGTTGAAAGTCAGCCAAGCGGAGCGGGCAAAGTGGCATCGACGGCGGCGGCAGGTGTTGCCGGTTTCAAAGGGTGAACGGAGGAAAATGGCGCCCTAACCTAGCACACCCTCCTCTCAGGAACCTTGTATCTGATCGATAAATAAACAGTCAATTAGAGTCTTATTCGTATCTCCTTTTCTCTCCCCTCTTCGTTTTGCACACGCACACATTTCATCCCTTCCTATGTTGTTCTTCGCCATTAATTCGCTGCTAAGCATTCTGTCAACAGAATCGAATTCGAGTTTATGTTTAGTGATTATTGTAATTTAATTAAATGCGAAAATGATGGAGTAAAATGGATAACGAGCTCAAATGAAAAAAAAGTCGGCGTTAGTTCGGCCTTGAACCTGCCAAATTAATGTTCGAGTTACCAAATTTTGCACCAGCTAGTTTATCAAAAATTCAGTAGTTGCGCTATTGCATTATTAATTAGCAGTAACTGATACATGCATCAAGTGAAGAATATATTAAAAGACGTTGAAGTAGCTATAGAAACATTTTCATTTCAAAAATATACGCTGTTTGTTTGCTTTGAAAATAATTTGATAAGAAATTCCAATGCGCATATCAAATTGCAACGATAATTTCGGCTTCATGCAGCATCCCTTAGAGCATTTAATTAAAGGAATTAAACTGAGCTCAGAAAATTGAAAAATGATAAGTTCTTAAACACATTTAAAAATTAAAAAAAAAATCATTCTTCCCCTGAATAAAACGTTTTCCCGGCTCGATCTATATAAAATCAAGAGCAGGTTGAAAGATGAATCGCCCCCCATTCCATACGTCAATACAAAAAGTTTTTTCATTTTTTCCAAAGCTGAACAATTTGAATTAATCACATTTCCCGCATATATACTCCCTACTCTTTATCTATTACACTCATTAACTAAAATAAAGCTTTTGCAAATATAGCGTTGTTTTGATGCAGAAGAGAGAGAAAAACAACGACTTTTTGGCTCCAGTCCCTAGACCGAGCTTAGAAACACTGGTTTGTACACTAAAACGAGCAAGAAATGTTTTTGTGTTGTGCTGTGATGTGATGTATATCGCAGTGTGTAAATTCGATATCTTAATTAAGGAGCTCGATAAAGCGAGAGAAGTATACGATAAATTGAGTGACTCAGCGTCAACTAGGTAGGCAAAGCCTAATGATTGATTAACGTCTGGAATTTCTACCCCCCCTCTCTATTTTTAAAACCCCACAAATACAGCCCCTCCCACTGGTTTCCGACAAATTTTTAGATGGAGGAGAGGAGAGAAATGACAGCGATTTTTCTGGACATGCGCACAACGCTCTCAAGGGAGCAGGGAAAAGCCTAGGGTATAGGGGTAAACGGCAAAAAAAATTTAAAAAAAAGGAGAGTGTGAAGAAGGGCAGAATGGAAGTTGTGATAATAAAAGGGCTTAAGGTGGAGGAAATATAAGAGAAGATTCAGGACTTCGGTGCATTTTTTAGCATTTGGAGTGGAGAAAATTTCGCATGGGATGGTGGGGTGTGAGGAATGTAGGGCGAATGACGTCAGTATGTGTGTGTATGTGTATTTTTCGCCTACCTTTCTCCCCGCCTTGGCACTGTGGCATCGCCCGGTCCCCGGTGCTTTCCTTCACTGCTCGGTTTGCACACCTGGGCCTCGCCGGACAGGTGAGAAGCCGTGTGAACCCCCGACCCGAGGGTGGAACTCCTTTTGGTGGGCGCACGCGTGCGGCGCGTGGCGATTAAGAAAACGCTTTCGTTCCGAAGGGCGTTAGGGCGTCTGTCTGGGCAGCGCCACTACTCGCGACTCACTCACTCTCCCTCTCTCTGGCTCGTAGCCTTCCTTCCCTTCCCCGCTCCAATTCAATTAGGGTTAGCGACGCCTGCTGACGTCATAGCTTACGTCACTATGGCGTGTGCACGAACGCCATAGGATAGAGTAGACATCGATGCAGCAGCAGCAGCAAATGCTCCTTCTCCCGCACCTCCCTCCCCTCACTTGAGTGTGTGTTTGTATGTGTGTACAGCTGCGAGAATTGTTTATGGAGTTGCTGCTGCTGTTGATGATGATGCTGTTGTTGTGTTTTATTGTCTTCGCCTCTCGTTAGAGCGAATGAGCCTCTCACTGCGAAGAGAAACCTCGTTAAAGAGAAACGAGCGGTGAAAGGAAAGAGAAAAAAAGTTTCACGAGTGACGAAACAACTTTGCATTCCAATGAGGTGCAATGCATTAAAAAAATCTCGTCAAGTTCTCTTCACAGGAACCTCATCCAAATTAATAAAAAGAAACAATACAGTCATATTGCGTTCTTTAAAAAGTCATTATTTTGTAATGTCGATGCACGATAAGGACTTCCCTCTATAACAGTTACGAGTAATGATGAGGAGCTAGTCATTACATTTGCCATTCCATTATACTGAAATAGCGAAGGACAGAAGAGTACGAGAATAAAGCATAATGTTTTCAAATGAAATGCAGTTCTATTATTGAAGCACAATAGAGCTGATGTTGAAAGCAAACACTGAAAAATAATTATTTCATATAGAATACAATAAAAATACCTTAAAGTAATGAAAATAACACATAAGATAACAACACTTTAAACCACTCACTATGACTAGTTTTTTTCTAAATATTATATTAAAATTAATGTTTTTGTTTCGCAAGAGAGGCTTTCCAACGTTCCAAATAATAATAACGACGCCAATCAATATTTTTTCTTGGACCTATAAAGAGTAGCTATCATTTGATGAGATTAATAAATCATCTTATGGCAGCAGGTTCAAATACAGTACAACCAAGGGTGCGCATTCATTTTTCAAAAGAAATTTTGCGGTTCTTCAGATGCAGGAAGAATTAATTTTAATTCTGGTAGCTCATCGACCATCCTGTAATACTTTTACAAATCGTACAAGTCACTCTAAAATCTTAAACTACATGAAAATTTCTTGTTAGGAGCTTTAGCTTAAAGCTACTTATAAGGATGCACGTTCATCCGCCATGCGGCCGTTTGCAGGCTAACTTAAAAACGGATTAATTTTTTCAAATTCTGTTTTCAGCAATATAACCATCAAGGTTTTAGCTCGCTTGTATCAACTTTTCAGGCCTTTTCATGGATACCTTCAAGTCAATTGCACGTGCTCCAACATTGACCATTAAGATGTGACATGGGATATAACCAAGATGTGACATGGGATATAACAATCGACTCGTAATGACGAGTCATATATGAATAAAATTACTTTCTATTTGTCTTTTAAGCATTGGTGACGTGGGCTTGGAGTACGCGCTTGTTGGGATCGTTTTATCGAGGAGCTTTAACTAAAATTTAAATTCTGAAATTTAAAATTAATTCTGCTTCGCATTCTTGGAATGTTTGCAAGATTTTATTCACTCACTGCGTATCGATGTTATATCACATGACATGTCTTGGTATTGTTAACGGTCACTGTTTATTAGGAACTTTACTTAAAATATAAAGTCTCGAATTTAAAATTACTTCTGCATCACTGCTAAAGCTCCATTTTGGAATGTTTACAACATCTTATTTTATTCCTGGAAATAAGCCCGACTGCATTATAGGATTATGTATGTTTTGCCATTTTTATTATTAGACACTAATTTATATAATATACTAATAACCCAAAACATCATGCTCATTGCCAAATGAAGCGAATGACCTTCACCATCACACATGACCAGAAAAAAAAATGCAGTCATTCAATTAATTCACGACAGTCCTCCACTGCCATTTTTGCTTTTACCGTTTAACGACTTTTATTCGTAAAAAACAAATTGCTAAAGTATCCCTCAAGAATGAGTACAAATTAATTTTAATTTAATTTTAAAGTGTTTAATTCTTCTAAATTAATAAGCTCCCTCCGCTTCTCACAAGTGGTTACGTGAATGAGGAGCTCTAATCTCTTGCTAAAACAGTTAGTTTTACGCAATCGCAGTAGCAACAAGTCTATTGAAAATTCAAGTATAAAACGAATTTGAGACCTGTCAAATGGCAATCTTGTCCCATTAAAACTAATGAACTTATTCTTTAGAATGTCATATCGTTTTTGAGTTGATTTTTTTAAGAGAATTACACTCCTTTCCAGAAGTTAAGCATGAAACAGAGAGTGGGATATTACTGAAAATACACACCGATATCCTGTGATGCAATTGATATCATGTGAATAGGACTAAGTCTAAAGTGTTATTAATGACAAAAAAAAACTAGGGATCATTAAAGGTACTTATCATAATGATCCACCATGAAATGAATCAAAAGAGTACAAAATTCATATATTTGTTTAATGTTTAATATGGGATATGCTCTCCTCTAGCCTGGATGCTTGCTATTGAAGGGAGCAACTGCAAATTTTCTTGATATGCTGTTGACAGTTCTTGGCGCATCCTGGGAGGAGGTTGCCGAGCTCTCCCGAAGACGTTTTACAGATGCTTCGATAGCATTAAGGCCAGAACATTCGCTGTATACGTTGCTGCGATAAATAAGCTTCCATCAGTTGTGCTCTGTGCCGGCAAGCATTATGATCCATTCGAATGAACTCTGGGCCTATTGCACGGCCATAAAGTCTGACAGATGTCAAGAATTTCATCTCCACACGCGGAAATCGGTGCATCAACCAAACGAAAAATCAGACTTAATTGGTACACATCCACCTCCAAAGGAATGGCACTCGACGATATTGAAGGTTGGTATCTCTTTTCAGTTTCTTTCCAGATCCGCAGACTTCTATTGTCTGGTCCATTGAGAATCTCATCTGTAATAAAAGACATTGCTCCATTGATGTCTTGTCAAGTTGACATGATCTTCACTCTAGCGTAATCGGTGATGTCTATATGCAGTCTGCAATGGTGTACACTTCGCTGGTCGTAGTGCATAAGATCCTTGCATATGCACAGCCTACGATACACAGTAGTTCGCAATAGTAGAAGAGAGGAGGTCGTCTGTTATTGATAGGCACGTACTTATTGATACTTGCGTTCTTACGGTTGCAATAAGGCGTGCCTGTAGAAGAGATATTGTTTATTGACGGTTATGTCTAGCTTGTATGGCTCTGTAGCGGTTGTCGGAAGGAGTTGTCTTTCGTCTGTTGACTGTTCCTGTGCTTTGGAACTGTGTCCATAACCGTGCGATCATAGAAATGATGAACATCAATAGGACGAGCGACTTCCGGTAAGTCATCAAGTCATTAAATGGCTTTACTGCGTATTGCATCATCCAGGCGTTTTCTTTCTGACAAGATGGCTTTCCTCGATTTTTCTTAGAACTAATTTTCAGCTGATTTGATAACCGCCAGCTGATAAATTCATTTGATAAATTCGTTTTATCCAGCTGATTACTTATATATTTCTGGCTGCCCCATCTTTATTTCAGAAAGATTTCCACAGTTGCATGTTCTGACACAACACCGTAAATAATTTGTTTGAAAACTACCTATTATCCTAGATATCATTATTTATCTACAAATGGAACTAGCTTCCCTGAAATATTAAATATAAAATTTAATTTAAAAATTTCCTAAACAGTTTAAGATTAATTTCCCAGTGTTATTCATAAGTCCGTGAAACATTTCAAAAAATTTAAAGAAGTAAACTAATCAACGGATCATAGTAAATCTTACGTCAATAGAGAGAAAAATTTAAAAATAAATATAGAAAATAAAAATTTTAAAGCACAGTAAAAAGTGCACTACGCGTTTATTTTATTATGTAGTATTTTCTTTTTAAAATTTAATATTAAACACGCCACCACACTTTTACCTTTTTTTTTAATTAGATTTTTTACTTTTTACTACACTTTTTAAGGTTTTCACTTTTAAAGTGTGTGCTTTAAAATTTTTATTTTATATTTTTTATTTTATTCCTTTTAGTCTTTATTTTAAAAATAAGCCTTTATATGATAACTACAAAACCAAAAAACCTTGGAAGTCTGCCCAGCCAACGCCTCCTAAAGATAAGGCCTGAGCACGAAAACGTCATCCGAAGACATGTTTAATCGCATTTCTACCAATAATAAGCCCTAAATTATGTCTTCGCATGATGATGTAACAATGTATGACGGTTTCGCGCTCAGGCTTTATCTTTAGGAGGCGTTGGCCCAATCGGCTAGATCTGTATCTTGGGAAAGCGTTTACAAACATTACGCTGGCTAATCATAAACAACCCTCTCCACAAAGACGTTACAATCAACAACTTTGCTAGCATTGATGATCAAATTAACGACAATTAACAACGATAACAATAAACAATAATACAGCCAGTCGTTACATGATGATTTTACCGTATACATATTAAACATGAAGGTAAATTAAAGCCACAAACTCCAACAGTTAATATTATTCAAAAAGGTGAATCGTCTCTGTCGCCTGATGAGTGTATCATTTAAATAACTTAAGGATAAATGAAAGACTAGTGAAGCTAAACATTGAAACATGCATTGTCATCGATAAGACGCTGTTGGAGAAAGTTGCAGAGCCGTAGGTAGTCAGGAAGTGGGCAAATATTGATTACAAAACATACAAACAAGTGAAGTTCAATAAAAGTGTTTAATAAAAATTAAAAAAAACAAACAAACCCATGTGCTTAGTTGCCGTAGTTTCCCATTAGGAGGTAGTACTGATAATTATGACTTTCAAGATAGGACGCAAAGGAAAAGAAGTTAATGTTTGGAGAATTTACCTCTCTAATCCCGTTAGATTTACTATAATCCGTTTCTTAGTTTACTTGCTATGAATTTTTTAAATGTTTCACGGACTTTTGAATAATCCTGTATTTTGGGCTGCTATTACATTTTGTTTGCAAGTTTGCATTTTGTGCTTAACTTTTAGAGAGAGTTGTAAATTCATTTTGATGATAGTACTGAGCTATTCGATACTAAATTTTATGAAAACATTTAGACACCACTTATTAATTCGAATTCTAATCGTACGTAGATATACGTGACGTCCAGAAAGTACGTAAATTGAGGCTACAAAAAATACGGTTCGAAATCGCATAAATGTTTAGTCACCTCCAAATTAAGCACCGTCTGAAGGAGCAACGGATTTAGCCCAGTGTTGTTGCCATTGGTCGAAACAAGTACGAAATGCCTCCTTTGGGATGGCCAAGAGCTCCGCCACAGATTACTTATTACACAGAGGGGACAAATGATGACGTCCTTATGGAGAAAATGGAAACAGGTCACGTGATTGCGTCCCACTGTATCGCCAAGTGCGCAGCAATCGGTGTCTATACTAAGAAAAAAAAAGGAGCAATGTACTTTCCATCTCGTAAAAAAATACATAGCATATCATTTAGAAAATTTTCATAAAGAATTCTTTATTAAACATCAAAATACGAGGGGAGTTCAATAAGTAATGCAACACATTTTTTTCTTCGGCCAATTTTGGTTGAAAAAATGGACATTTCTTGTGGAACATTTTCAAACATTTCCGCTTCGTCTCGTAAAGTTTCATTGACGTCCGATATGTGACAGCGCTATAGTGAGCTGTTAAAGTGGCGTCTACAATGGAGCTGCGTTCCAAACAACGGGCAGTGATTGATTTTTTTTTGTGCGGAAAACCAGGGCATCTCAGATATTCATAGGCGCTTGCAGAATGTTTACGGTGATCTGGCAGTGGACAAAAGCACAATGAGTCGTTGGGCAAAGCGTGTGTCATCATCGCCGCAAGGTCAAGCAAAACTGTCTGATCTCCCGCGAGCTGGCCGGCCGTGCACAGCTCTGACTCCTGCAATGTCGGAACATGCGAACACTCTCATTCGAGCAGAACGACGGATTTTCATCTGTTTGGCCCAATGAAGAACGCAATCCGTGGGACGCACTACGCGGATGATGAAGCAGTTATTGATGCAGCACGACGTTGGCTCCGACATCAACCGGTGGAATGGTACCGTGCAGGTGTACAGGCTCTCACTTCAAGGTGGCGTAAAGCCGTAGCATTGAATGGAGATTACGTTGAAAAACAGTGTTATGTAGCTAAAAGATTGGGGAATAACACGGTGTATTTGAATGCTGAATAAAACAACTCCCTTTTTCAGAAAAAAATGTGTTGCATTACTTATTGAACTCCCCTCGTACACATGAAAGACAATGTTTCGAAACAGCGCGCCTGGCGGTACAGAGGGACTTTGCAACAATCGATGACGTCAAAACAATGAGCCCTGCTGTTTCCACTATTCTGTATAATAAGTAATCTTGTGGCTCTGTCCTTTGAGCGCTTACTTGATCTTCGGAAATGCGAAGAAGTCGCACGGAGGCTGCCTGACCTGAGCGATGTGGTGTTTTGTCAAGAATTGCTGCACGGTGTGTGCTGGAGCTTTATCGTGGTGCAGCATCCAATCTCCAGAAGCCGACATTATTGGCCGTTTCCGTCAAACTGCATGCAACCTCCTGAGCACGTCAAGGTAGAATTCTTTATTAACTGTTTGTCCTTTCGGGGCAATGTTTTTTCAATGTTTTCTGTCATTTTCACCACGCGACGAGAAAAGAAAAACGTTCTGCTTTAGCGTGTTACAACAATTGCAAATTTCATTACGTCATTAGCAGAAATGTCGTCACACGATCCGGATAGGAAAAAGGTACAGCGAGTTCTACTTTTTTTGTAGCTTCAATCCGGATACTTTTTCGGACAGGCCTCGTAAATTACACCATTGATAATAGAAAAACAAAATTTCGCTACATTTTCGTTCATTTTCTGATATCTGTCGAAGTACGCCACAAGAGCATATTTTAAAATTGACTTCCTATTTTAAAAGATAGGGCAATCGTGAAGGCACACTTCCTAAATTTCTGCATATAAACGAATGACCAATTCCGATGCCCCAAAACAAACAACTAGCCAATCCATTCAGAGTCCTACTGATAATCTCCACATTCCCTTTAATACGTTGGGGGTGGGGGGCCAGATTCTGTTGGCCTCCAGTTTCTCATAGACGGCCATTTATTAGTTGCTACAGTATATCCCTAGGTTTTCTGCTTGCAATTTATAATGCTTCTCCAGAAATATCAGCACATCTAGCGATTCTTTCATGCTAGAGTCCTCTTCTGCATTTTTGGTTTTGCCATTTAGCAATTTCTATTCGGATAGTCTCTATCCGAAACGTTAGCTATTTTCAGGGTTTCACCACATTGTGTTCATTTTCGTTTCTTATTTTATTCCAGGGTTCTTGTGACTCGTTCTTCTTTTCTTCTACATCCGTCATTATTCGTATTAGGCAAATTTTTCAAGTACAGTATGCGGCAAAATAAACAGTACTGAAATTATGAAACGTTTATGCGCATTTCAGTACTGTTTATTTTGCCGCATACCGTATATCGCTCAGGAATGAGTCAAATTTAATTTTTAATATAAACTCTTGTATTCTACCAAATTAACGCGATTCCTATGCTTCTCAAAATGTAATCTAAATACAGGGTGAGGGTGATTTAAAAGAGTACTCCTGTTTATTATAGATATTACGAACGTATAGTGAAATTATATGTCTAGAACCACTCTGACAGAAACCGGTTTTGAACCTGTCATTTTATTTCTAATTAAAAATAATGAAATTTAAAGACTGTCTATCGATATAATACGTGATCGCTTGCGTTTATGGTGCTGCGTTGAAGGGAAATGCGCTCGCTGAGTGTCGACCTATACGATAAATATTCAGATACTTTTTATAATTTCGAAATATAATCATACGGATATATCAGCAGCTTCTTTGGAAAGAGGCAACGATGTTCCCTATTCAGTCTGTTTTCTGAAATCTGTCGAAATACAACCGCAAGAATCTTTCAATAATCATCCTCCTTTGTTAAATAATACGAGAGCTACGCTCTGCAACCCTCACTATATTTCTGAATAGAGACCATTAGCTAAAATGAAAATTCGCAGTTACCATGTCAAACAGAGCAAAACCTGAATAACTTTGATACTGGCGAGAGCATTACTGAAATAGAACATATCCAAAACAAATGGGTTGTGCGACAGCCATGGGAGTTGCAGACCGGAGGGGAATATAGTACAGAAATATCGATAAGTGTGATGGACGGTCAAGACTCTTTAATGGTAGACGCAAACGAGTTTGGCACGAACCGGTAAAGGTAATGTGACGAAATCGCTAATAACTTTAATGTTGCAGTACAATTTACATGATACAAATCGCAGAAACCAGCGTAGACCTACTAGGTTCTCTAATGCGCTCGGTGCACCGCGAAGCTGCAGCTGAGTCGTTCCCGTCAAATCGAACAAAATCGGGTGATAATTGACCTTAGGGTTTCCGACTTTTCTCAAACTTTATTAGTGTATTCTAGTGGATAAAATAAAAGGCACGCATAGTTTCCTTTGCCAGATAAAAATATATTTTGGTTATAATTAAATATCAAAGTTATCAAAATTTCCCGCATCTCATCACATAAAACGAAACATATCTCTGGTTATTTTAAATTTAAATGTGTTTAGTCTCCTTTTAATGGGGAAAATCGTAAAATTAATAAAAACAAAAAAATAAATAATAAATAAAGTCACCAATCTTGAAAAACGATGAAGAAATTTGTGAGATGGAAAAAAAACTCAAAGGATTTAGTCTATTGAAGATGTTGTTGATAGTAGAAATAAACCCAGTCTATTGAGGATGTAGATGAAGTCTTGTGAAGATAATGTTGATAGGGGAAAACGATAATCTTGAAGGAAGTGTTGGTTTTGAAATACAGATGAAATTTTGAAGAGGGTGATCCAAATATTTGGGATAAAATTTATATAAAAAAACGTTTTCGAGAATATTTCTCATCTTCAGTTGGATTAAACATTTTTGAATGGTGAAAACAGTTGAAATAAGAATTTAACAATTGATATAAAGGTGATGAAGCTAAGTTGGTTGTAATTGTTGGTTATGATTGTTGGCTATTGTATACTAGGGTGATTGTTGTTTAAAAGTAGTGTCCATTTATTGTTTATCTCTATTGATGGCTTGGCTAAATTTTTGTTATTTGTAATGATATTTATTGTTTCTTTAATTAATCTTTTTTTATAATTTTCTTCTTCTCCAATGATTTTTGTGTTATTCCAATCTGGTGTGTGGTTTTCTTTGATACAATGATTTACTAAATGGTCTTTGTGGCGAAGTGCTCTTTCATGTTCTTTTAATCTTATTTCTAATTGTCATAATTAGATCAATAATTCATATCTCTGGTTATATTCGTCGTAGGGAATTGTCGTATATGTCAAATTGAAGCTAAAATGGATCACTTTTTATTTAATTTACTTTAAGGACTTCAAAATAAAATATATATGAGGGGAAAATGCATTTTAATTTTATAAAATCATATATTAATCTGAAAACGATGCTCTAAAATTATTAAAATTGCATAACATCGTCCTCGGTGGCTCAGTGGTTGCGTGATCGCCTCTGATGCCCGAAAACGCGGGTTCGACCCCGGCCGAGGACGACGAGGATTTTTTCAGGGGGAAAATACTGAGATCACGCACTTCCTTCGGAAGGGAAGTAAAGACGTTGGTCCCGTTAGTCGTTTCCCGGCTGCACGTTAAAGAACCCTTGCGAGACAAAATTTGCGGCCCCTATAACGCCGTCCTGAAATGACCATGGCAGTTGAAAACGACGTTAATACCAATCAAACCAAACCAAACCATTGCATAACACTACGAGGTCCGGTGTGCTGCTTTGAATGTGTGATCAGGAGCCGGAATACAACGATGGCTCAGGCGACGTCCTTGAAGCGACGATCACGCCATGAGCAGTTAAAACTTTTAATCAAATTACATGATTTCACATTTATTTTTTATAGGGAGTGCAAGTGTGACGTCAGTCCTGGGAATTCTTCAGTCACGTGACTCGATTTGGTTCCAAACAAGTCTTCTCACTTCGGGATTTAACATGGTTCCAACGTAGGGATGGAATAAAATCGCTTTGTATAAGCCCAGTGTTTATAACACATTTAAGATGTGAAATTGTTTAGTTCCTCACTGCTCAAGAAGGAGCCAAAACAGCGATTTAGACATCTATCGTTTTCCCAAAGAAAGAATGATCCGCGAACGATGGCATTCTTTTGTTAAGTGATTAAAAGTGATTAAAAAGCGTTCTAATATTAATGTATAAATTATATAATGGTATTAAATGTCTTAATAATAATATAAATTACACAAATTAACATAATAATTTAAGAGATGTCATTTTTACTGGTCGCCCGTTTCAACGTTACTAGTATGTATATTGCGTGGTTCCAATGTTTGGAACCAGCGATCCCATTTCCTAGGCTCTCGGCCCGTTCATCGCGCAAATGACGTCAGCTGTGACGTAGTCACTTGCACTCCCTATACTTCTAAAATTCTAAAAGGAATTCTACTTTGAAATTTGGGTGGCCATTAGAACAAACATCAAGAAACATGCTAGTATTTTTACACATTTTTAATATGTCGTTTTAACTTAATATTTTCAAAATTAATGTTAAAATCGTGTTAAATAAATTTTTCTTTAATTTCAATTATATCTGAAAATATATAGTTTAAAAGCCCACAATTTAAGCTTTAAAATGAGCTATGAATGAAACCTGTACGACGTACAGTTTCAGAGAAACATGTATTTATAGAACACCTTAACCGGCTAATTTTTGTAAATTTGACTGCGAATATTTTTGTAAGAAATTATGTTAGAAGAAAATTATACATTACTTTGATGTAGGGAATATATAAAAAAAGTTTCAACCTCTTATAAAAATATAGTGTTCTTAGGTGTTTCATTTCAAGTAAAATGACTATGCTAGGAGACAATCAGCCTTGTCACATAGCAAATATTGTTTAGGAGTATTTGCAGGCGCGGCCGAATATCAGCCGATTGGACCGATTGGATTCACTTTGTTATTTTCAATGTATATAACATCTTTCCTGGAAATATAGCTTTTGAAAATCTTAAAAATATTTTATGAATCGTTGATTTTTTTAATTATGAATTTTAGCGGAGAGATTTCACAACATGTATAAAGATGAAATATGAAAACACGCGGAAGATTTAAAAATTGCTCTGACGGATACTAAGGTTTTTAGGGTCAAATTCTACAGACTGTAAATTTAGTATTTTGAGATAGGGGACCAATGATCAGAAATGCACATTTCAGGCAGTACGAGATCTTGAATGAATACATAATGCGTGTGTATGGGCGAGGGGGGGGGGGGGACGTTGAAGCCGCTTTCATTTTCAAAGCAAATAACTGCTTACTGCGTCGAAGTTTGGTGACGCTAGCTTTCAAAACAATGCACATTCACCCGTCATATTTCCAAGGTGTTATTTGCTTCTGTTTACAGTTTATGGCTTGTTCTCGCAGAGGAAGCGTTTTTCGTTTCAGGAACTTGCAGACATGCATTTAATGTACGGTGCAGTTGAATGGAGTGCAGGGAAAAGGGAACGGATGTACAGAGAAAAGTTCCCAGTGGCCGTCTTTCAAATTGATAGTAATTTACGAAAGCTGTCCAGGGTACTAAATAAAAACTGATCGCACATCATCAATAAGTACCCGTCAACTTGCCCATGAAATGCATGTTTCGAACATTTTCTCCGAGCTGTAGATTGTTGCTTTGTCGTTACTATGAGGTGTAAGTTGTTTATGAATAAAAATTGTTGTCTGTTCTGAAAACGAAAGCAGCTTACGAAAACATTCTTCATACATATTACTCGATCAAGATCTCGTGGCGCCTGAAATTTGCATTTCCGATCATTGGTTCCTTGTCTCTATTTATAAATACTCAGTTTACAACCCTTTGAAATCTTAAAGGTTTGAGACACTCTGTATTTAACAATACCAGTAAGCGTTGCTTCAGGAGAGAGGACATAATCAAGACTGAAACTTCTAAAAAATTATCTAGATCATCTATGATAGACTAAACAGTTAAGCAATCAAGTCAATTTAAAATCAAGAAATTAAACAATTAAATTTTGATAATATATTAGAAAATTTCTTACAGCGAAAACCACGAAAAATGTAATTTGTCAGAACTTGTCAACTTCAAGATCTATTAAATGTCAGAATTTTTTGAGATAAAATATATTCTAATTCAAAATGATATCTAAATATTTTACATGTACATTTATGTGTGTATATACATTTACAAAGGGCTTTCAATTTTGGCGGAGAGGACAAGGCCAAAATAACCAACACGCCATTGGAGGGACCCCGAGAGAAAAGTTCCAATCGGGCCCCGCACTGACATGATCCGGCCCAGGTTGAGGAATATGAAAACAACAGTGTGTTGTCCTGGCGAACAAATCCCCGAAATATCAATCCAATCATCGAATATTTACAATTCGTGTTGGAAAATTAAGCACTATCCTACAATTTATGGGTAAAAAAGTATATGCTAGTAACATCATGCCGCATACGACAGGTTACCCTCAAAGAACTTCAAATCTAGGCGAAACGAAAAGGAACTATTTCTACAACACATTACTGCAGAGAGTCAAAATTATTTGACCCATCTTTATATACAGGGTGATTCAGTCAATTTCTGATCATTTCACTTGAATGACGTGCATTAGGGATAAACAATTGAAAGAATATGAGCGGCATATTGAAGAATTTCTAAATAGTTGGAGTTTGTATTGTTGCAACGGCGCTACATGAAAATCGTATTGTTGAAAAATGGCGCCCGGTTTATCAAATGCAAGGTTGTCGAATGGTATTTCGAGACAAAATCACCTGTAACCGTGCAAAGAAAGTTCCGGAAGGAGTATAAGTGTCGAGACGCATCAGGCAGGCAAGCAATCATGGATTTTGTCAAGCAATTTCGTGCCACTGGATGTGTTAAAGGCAAGAAAAAAGGCGGGAGCGAAGCTCGTGTTCGAACCGCCGAAGTTGCCGAAAATGTTCGCACAAGGTGGGTCGATTCCCCTGTTCGCCGCCTATCCATTGAAGAAGGGCTGACGTATACCACGACGTGGCGAATTTTGAGAAAGGATTTACACCTGTTCCCGTATAAGATCCATGTTTATCGGAGTTAACAGACACTGGAAGACAGAAGCGACAACAATTTGCGATGGAGTTTGGAGCAGAAATGGAAGCCAATCAGGACATTGTGGACAACCTGTGGGTGTCAGATGAGGCCTTCTTCCATCTGTCAGGTTACGTTAATAAACACAACGTTCGTTTTTGGGGTTCCCAGCACCCTCATGAGATCCATAAGTCACCTCTTCATCCACGAAAGGTTATGGCTTGGTGCGCGATTTCCAAAAGAGGCATCATTGGTCCGTTCTTTTTTGAGGGCACCGTAACGTCACAGGCTTACTTTAACATGTTAGAAACCTTCTTCATTCCCGAGCTGCGAAGGAGGCGTATACCGCTTCGACATCAATGGTTTCAACAGGATGGAGCTAGGGCTCACACCACTAATGAAATGCTAGACTTTCTCAATCAGAAATTCGGAAATCGTGTCATTTCAAACAGGTTTCCAGTTCGATTCGGAGGTGGCTTTCTTTGGCCCCTACGAGTCCTGACCTAAACCCATGTGATTTTTATCTCTGGGGGTCCCTTAAAGACAGTGTGTTCACTACAGCACCAAGAGTCCTAGACCAGCTGCGACAAAGCATCGTCGACTGCTGCACTCTTGTGGGTGCAGAAATCCTGGATAGAGTTATGAACAACTTCACCATTCTGCTGCGGGAATAAAAACTCCGAACTGCCTAAAATATCATGCTAAAATGCTATGTTTGTAAACATTAATGGGTCAATAAATCATAGTACTGAAATGGTCAGAAATTGACTGAATCATCCTGTATAAAGACCTATGTCAACATATTAGATTCCAATTGAAATACAAAATTTCAAAATCATTTTTTTTTTTTTGCGGATCTTTTCTATTTCCTGTCCGTCGTATAAAACACAGGATACATCGGACTTAAAACGTTTTCTCTTCATCTGTAAGGTCTCAGTTCCAATTAATTTTCAAAAACCCATACAATTACGAGCTTCCGCAGGTTAAAGTTGGAAGAACACAATTTAAAAAAAATCATTCTTCAGACCGTTTCCAAATCCAAACACGTCATCAGATTGAAAGACTCGTCTACAGGTTTCTAATTCAATATCTGCTGCGTGTATAATAACCTAGATTATGCAACTCTCTGCGAGTATTTATGGTACTAACGGACGTGAGCTATTAGTTACATTAGCTTTTGTTACCTTAACTTTATTTTAACGTTTCTTAACGGTTCTTAGTTCACGACCTCTCATTGCGTGAGATCTTCTTAAAAGTTTTTTTTTTTTTTGCTGTAGGAATCCTGAAAAATCCACGTTCGTGCGGTACATGTGCGTAAATATTGCTGATAATACGGCAGACCATGATAACGTAAACAAAGTATGCCAAAAACTTGGAACACAATAGCAATAACACGAAAGAAAAATAGAAAAATTAAAGAATTCGTGTGTAGATTTTTGGTTTCTATTTTTCTTCGTGTTACGGCAGACCATCTTAACTTTATATATTTTATCCAATACATGGCGAATCTTCCGATTTATCCGTTCCTTATACTTATGCAAATATTTGATAATGACCATATATATACATTTGTTAATACAGTATAGTATTCCATCGTTGTTGCTTTTTTTCCTTTGCGTGATGCTTGCATTATTATAGATTCTATGTACAATTATGGGCAACCAAAACGGAAAAATACGAGCGCTTTTAACATTTTTTCGTTTTGTTTTTTTTTTTAATTTTAACTGCCTTTCAGATTACTTAACGACCGAAGATGAAGTACCCAGAATTTACGTTTCATTGGAGAACTTTACTGCCCGTCGATCAACTGGCGGATTCCCATTTTACGATCTGAGATGAGAATCAAACGGTTCTAAAAACGACAGCCGAGTATCTGGCACTCTAAACGGGATTGGCAACTTTTATTGCTGAGAAGGCTACTTTCGTTAATTTCCATATGAATTTCAAGTCCGCAATTGTTTATTTTTAAAAAGCTAAACAATCTTTGTGCTGAAATATTTGTTTTTCCTCGTTTCAATGAACTTAATTTTACTTAATGCTCATCATATTATCTCCTCTTAAGAGCCTTGCATTTTATCACTTAAGTTGATATATCACAAATTTTACCTATAATATCTGTCAAATTTTTAGTATAAATTAACACGCTTTTAATACAAAATTTGCTTGATTAACTATAAATTTTGCGAACTCATTTACTACCATTGTTTGCATGTATGTTGTTCTTTCATTTACGTTCCAATTTCTCTTTTATTAATTCAGTTAAACCGCAAGCCTTTAACTTACTTTAAAATAGTTATTCAAATGGTGCGCGTCACTAATCAAATAATAAATTACATCATAAATTTCCCTGCTTTTGTCTATACGTATGCGTTTGCATAATATGTGGGTGCGTCAACAAAAATCGATTCGTCTTTGCGACCAAGGTTATATATCGCAGCAACAATAACAGGGATGGCACTATTAATAATATGACTTAATGATAACAACAACAATAACAATAATAATACGCAAGGCATTCCTGTATTTATTTCACATTCTCATCCATCTGCAAAACACGCGTTCAAAGTTGAATCAACAGTTTCCAAGTGACGGCAAACGAAGGGCGAACCGATGAACGACGACGATGACGACGGCGACGAGGAACCGAGTCAGCCCGGCTGGTTTTAGCGCATGCGCATGTGCGTAAACAGCCGTGTTATGACGTCATCGGCCATCGCTCAACAACATCGGGGTCATATTGCTGCTCTCGAGGGAGCCAGTTATTAGAAACCCTTTGATTACAGGTGAAGTGGAGAGGAGAACGAAATGCAAAATTAAGAGTACGCATTCCTTTGAAGGGAGCGAAAATGGCGAATCGGAATTTTAAACTCTGTTAACTGAGTATTGTATTTAAAAAATGAGAGCAATTATTATCTTAAAGTATGTTTGTTTTTGTTTTTTTACCTGTGTGCAATTTATTGTAACTTAAATTATCCAAGCCATGTCAAAAGATTAAGCTTTAATGAAAAGAATGCATGACAACATCTAATATTCCAAATTCGTTAATCTCTCTAAATCAGATTACTATTGACCGTATTTACCTGAATAGATGCCGACGTCGAATTTAAGCCAACCCCCACCCTATTTTGGTCATTTTCGTCGGAAAAAAATTCTCAAATTTAAAACGAACTCTATTTTTTTCAATGTACTGAAGATTATTTTAATCCAAGCTACTTTTTCTTTTCAATGAATAGACATGGCTATGCCACTGTATACAGAGTAAATGGAATCAAATGATACATACCACATACTTTTCAAAACAGAATTTATTTATAAAAATAAACACCATAAATAAATATAAAAATAAAAGAAATATAATGTAATTTTGTTATTCACTATCTTCATCACTTTTTTTTCCCCGTTCTTCTTCCTCCCATAAAATGCCGTCTTCAGTGTCGTCCATATTATTAGAAACATGTTTGAACCCTTTAATGATAGATTCATTGGAAATACTGTATCATTCCATGCGATTTTGATCCATTCACATAGTTTTGTAACATACGTCATAAATTTAACCCGTTGATATTTCCTATCCAAGAATCGGTGGAACAAAATAAAAAATATATATACAAACATAAGAAAAAATAAACATTATGCCATCCACATCTATAGTTTCATCTCCCTTTTTACAGCACTGGACAAGAAACTGCAAAAAATAATGCTTTTCCGCAAAACGAAAATGATTTACAAACGAAAGCGAGAGATTTCGCTAAAAAAAAAAAAAAAAAAAAAAAAAAAAAAAAAAAAAAATAGCTTCGATCAAAAATAATTTTTTCCGTGGCACGCGAATTTAAACCAAGATCACTTTTCTCGATCAGCATGTATTGGAGTAATTACGCAATATTCCTTTATTTATATATAAATAAAATGCCAGACATAGATAATTATCCTGCATTGCTTCTGTTTATCTATTTCTGTACACATCTATACAGGGGTTAGAGAAAATAGATGTTCAAGTCCCTTAATTCATAGAAAATAGAAATACCTCTTAAAATACGATAAACATTTGTTAAATGAAAATTAAATGACACGTTTATATTATTTATCATACACTGAGTGAGCATATTACTATGACCACCTGACATGTTTATGCAAATGCGCGCACGGACGTCGCCACAATGTTGCTAGCGGGCCGGACCAATATAAAAAGGGAAGCTGAGTATCGTCGACAACAGTAGACGTGTTCCATTCTTCAACTATGGGTAAACGACGCCATTTAACAGCCTTCGAATGCGGGGTGATTGTAGGTGCTCGGAGCTATGGAGCGAGTATCAGCGAAAAGCAGCATTCGTGGGGTGCTCAAGAGCAGCCGTCGTTAAAGTATTTAAAGACTGGACGGTTAGCCGGGAAGACGGGGTCTGAACGTTCGCGTTGTGGCCGCCCGCGGATGGTTGATGATCGGACAGAACGGAGACTGTCACGACTGGTAAAGGATAACAGAAGGGCAACTGTGCTTCAAATCACTGCTGACCTTAATCAGGGGTCCTCCAAACTGGCCTCTGAATGCACTGTCTACTACACACTGCATCGCATGGGATACGGAAGCCGAAGACCTGTCCGCAGCCAACAAGCGGAAACGACTCCAATTTGCTTAGGAGCACAAGGGCTGGACTTTCGAGCAGTGGAAACAAATCATGTGGCCTGACGAGTCACGATTCCAGTTACATCATGCAGACGGCCGCGTGAAAATCTGGGAGAAACAGCAGGAAAGTATGGACCCCGCATGCATGAGTACAACCCTTCAGGCCGGTGCGGGCAGTGTTATGGTCTGGGGAATGTTTTCCTGACATGCGTTGGTCCGTTAATACGTTTTGAAAGAATGGCACAGCATACCTCCGTTAGTACGCCGACGATGGCCCACCCTGTTATGTTGATGGCGTACCCCAATGGAGATGGCTATTTCCAGCAAGACATTGCGCCATGCCACAGAGCTCGTATTGTGCAGGAGTAGTTCCAGGAAATCGGTACTTTACCTTACTTCGGTGGTCCCCACAATCCTCAGATCTCACTCCAATTGGGCATTTGTGGGACGAAGTCGAACGAACCATCAGACGGCTGGATCCACCACCGTCCAATCTAGCACAACTAGACAGTGCTATCCATCAGGCATAGTGTCAGATTCCTCCCACCACCTTCCAACATCTCGTGGAATCAGTGCCACGAAGATCACCGCAATATTAAAGGCAAAAGGTGGCCCAACGATACTGACAGGGTGGTCATAATAATATGCTCACTCAGTGTATAAAACCTGTTCAAGCCCCTCAAGTCTTGCAGGAGCCTATCGGCTCTTAACTGTTTTGCATATCAGACTAGAATTGCTTGATGACTTATGCCTCGTGGCTGCAGTGACCAGGAAAGATGTTTAAACCTCACATTCAAGCTTCAGATCAAAATTAGGCATTGCTGGATGCATGCATGGGGGCATTTCCAGAAGAATGTTTTCGCCCTGGTATAAAGTGTTTCCAAAATCCTGCAACTCATTTTTCCAGTCAAAGCTCTTGCAAAGAAAGATATCAATACCAAATTGGTGATGTATATACAGGACTACTATAAGTGATTCATTCGATTTCAAATCACATACAGACATAGTTGACACATGAAAAAAAAAACCGTAATCTCAATAAGTTTTTCTCACACTCTACAAATTTCTATGTGCTCCTCTGGTCACACGATATATAGTGGCAGTCAAAAAATAGAGCCCCCCCCCCCAACAACAAATGAAACGAACTAAAACAAACCATAATGCACCTCCATGAACAATAAGCATAGCCCGTATTTATTATCAGTACATTCTAAAGTACGCATTGGCACAAGACGGCAGTTTGTGAAACGTTTATTCACTTGGGCACAGTGTAATCAAATTACAGGTAATTTCATCAATCATATTAACAGAGCCAAAAATGCAAATTCGCTATTTCAGAGCCAGTCTTTGCAACCAATTTCAATACCATTTGTATTCTTTGTGTTCAGTGTATTCGTGTTCATTCCTCATAATATTTTGTTATTCACCGTTTAAAGATGGGCCGTTCAAAACATACAACTGAGAGTGAACGTCAAGCAAAGTTTCTAATGCGAAAAGGGGGTGCTTCAATGAACAAAAACGCAAAGGACCTGCAATTTCGCGGAAGCGTGTCCAGAACGCAATTATATCAGGTCGATGCATAGCAAATGTCGGATTTCGAAGTGGGTTTGGCGCTTCAGCACGGTTTCCACGTTTAGTAGCAAGTACCCATAACAAAGTGATACATTCCCAGACATAAACCTATCAGCGACCAGCTGCCTGAAATTTGCATGTCCGCGATGATATTTAATAGCGTTTGAACCCATGCGAAGATAGTCATGACTTCATACGAATTACATGTGATAATGCATTACGAGTTCAGGTTGAATCACACTGGATCCAACGCCTCTCGAAACACCAATAAGGTATTCGGTGTAGGCACCATAAACGAACGTACTGTCCAACGTTGGTTCCGAAAATTCCGGGCGGGAGTGACGGACCTGGCAAATGAGTCACGCGGCAGACTGCCCAACGTGTTGAATGATGCTGATCTGAAGCGATTGGTGGAAGAGGAACTGTCAAAAACTGTTCGGGACCATGCAGGGTGAAAAAACAGGACAAATGGGTCCCACATGAACTTACGGAAAACCAAAAACAGCGTCGGTTGGATGTATATACGGAATTGCTTTTGCGCCATGAAGAAGCGGGGATTCTTGATCGCATTGTCACCTTCGACGAGGAGTGGCTCCTATACGACAATAGGAAACGGTCAGCACAGTGGATGGATGCTGATAAACCCCCGCGACAGTTCCCTAAATCCCCGTTGCACCCCAGGAAGTTCGTGGTTACAATTTGGTGGAACATCCGTGTAGTGCATTACACCTTCCTGCAGCAGGGGGAGGCGATCACCGCTGCGACCTACTGTCGTGAACTGCAACGTATGCACACAAAACTGTTAGTAACAACCGGCACTTGTGCATCGCAAAGGCGTCCTTCTGCTGCATGACAACGCGCGTCCGCACGTTGCACGAACGACCGTGCAGGCGTTACAGGCCCTGGGCTTTGAAGTGCTTCTACACCCCCCGTTCTCTCCGGACCTCTCCCCTACCGACTATCATCTTTTCCAGAGCCTGACAATTTTCTCCGGAGGAAAACTTTCCTAACCCAAGCAGACGTCGAAAACGCATTCCGGGAGTTTATTGAGTCCCGTGACCATGGATTCTATCGGAGAGGGCTCGAGAAGCCGCCAAATCGTTGGTAACAATGGTTGGATTGCAATGGGGGTTATTTCGAATAGCACGTGTGAAGGTGTCCTTTCTAGAGGGCCATTAAAGATGATCTCTGCAATCCGACATTTGATATGCAACGATATGATACAAATGTAAAGAGATGAAACCGGTAGGAGAAAACCGAGGCAGATCGAAAAAAATCATCTTTTGACTGGACCAGCGGATATGTTTAGAAGTTCGAAAGGTTACTTTTCTTGACAGTTCCATGCTTTAAATGTAAAATACCTCGTGTTTTTGGTATTCAATTGTCTATTTCAACTGTGCAGAGGAGACTGCGCGCTTCACAGCTCAGTGGTCGGATTTCGAAGAGAAAACAACATGTTTCAAAACAAAATATCAAGAAACGACTTGCGTTCGCAAAAAGCCACCGTGAAAGGGACGATTCCTGATGGCGTAATATACTCTGGTCAAACGAATCAAAGTACAGTATAACAGGTTATTTTCTGATGGAAAAGTCTACGTGAGACGTCCGCCAAACAAGGAAAACAATCCCAAGTACACTCTGAGAACTGTAACACATGGAGGTGGGAGTGTGATGGTCTGGGGATGTCTCTCATGGTATGCTGTCAGCCCTGTATTCCATATAAAATGGATTAAGAACGCTGAGTTGTATAACCGTATTTTGAAGGACACGATGCACGTGACGAAATGCCCTTAATTTGGAAATTCATGCAGGACAATGATCCAAAACACACCGCCAAGCTTGTAGTCATTTCTTGAGAAAGAAAGAGAGACCAATTTGGAGTGGCCACCACAATCCCCGGATTTAAATCCGATAGAAAATTTGTGGGATAGAATTGACAGAAAGATTGATCGTTCCAAAACAACAAATCTCGACAACCTTAGGGAAGAAATACAAAAGGCATGGTACTCAACCCCAGTAGAGTAGTGTAGACGTTTAGTGGACTCTATGAACAGAAGATGTAGGGCTGTGTTAAAAAATAAGGGATTTCTTACGAAGTATTAGACCATTAAACAAATAAAAGACTCTTTTGTTATGTTTTTACTGTCAAAATGTGCAGTTTTGTTAAATGATTTTATTTTTTTGACTTTGAATAAGGAGTTTTATTTTGAAAGTTTTGCGATTAATAAAATGAAATAGATGTTAATGACCGTAAAGTGGTTGTTTATTTTTTGTTGTGCAATGCACTAAACAAAACGTCAATAGTCATTAATAAAACTACATTTTGTACATGAATAACTCCTTTTTTCTATCACACAGCAACGTGACTCAATTTTTTTGATTGCCACTGTAGGTCCAAAAACTCTCTCCACTGTTTCAGCTGACACGTTTGGTCGACACGTGCTTTTTCATTTACACAGACAACCAGCGTCCTTAAACTGCCAAGATCACCGCAAAATCCTCCGTTTACAGCATTGTTTGCCAATCTTTTTTTTTGGGTCCCAATAAAGCATTTTTAAAGCCCTGTTGCCCCCCCCCCCCCCCCCCGGTGGAAAAAAGTGAACTTGTATTCATATGGAAGAAAACTAAAAGTCTAAATAAAATTAATCTTGTTGTGAAAAAAGATTATTAATTGCCCCCTCCGCTCCCTTAAAAATCAAATTGCGCCCCACATTGGGAAACATGGGGTTACATGGTGGTTCTTTTCTTAACTCTTCTGAATGCACTTTGCAGTACTGCAATAAGTAACGTACAGTCTATACCAAAACCGTATTCACTTGTTTGGCAGGAGTTCAGCTAACCGGAATTGATCGGTTATAAAGTCTAGTAGTTTGAACGAACATTGTAGAAGTTTAAAATGGACTTGGCTGTTCCAGTGTAAATAGGGACCAGGTTTCTGACTGTTGTGGGCGTATTACAGTTCTTTTAACCGAAAAGTTTAATCGCCGTTTTCTATTTCAGTAAGATAGTCTTTGCAGATGAAATATTTAACGCACTTATTAAAACCAAACAATAAATTTTTTTTTTTCTCTATTTCGAACATTGATATTTTCATGGTTTTAGCATAAAACCTATCAACGACGATACACTTGTATGTATGTATGCACGTATTGTACCACCCAAGAAATCAAAATTTTTGTGTTAACGATGCTTCGAAGCAAAAAATATTAATGCGGGGAAAATTTTTGATTCCTTGGCTGCTACAATAGACATTCGGGGGGAAATTTCCTTATGGTGAGTGCCTCTCCTCCGGCCTACGATGCGGCAAGGTTAACCATTGCTGGAATCCGCGAAGAAACTTGATCTGAAAACAAAGGAAAAGTACATAAACAAGCGAGTGATAAGTAAATTTTGGACGACAGAGACGAGATGACGTGATTAGACGTTTGACTTTAATTGCTGAAGAGATGGATTGTTAGTGATAGTCAGAAAATGGGCAAGCTTTGTTGTCAGATGGTAGCCAGGAACAACGAAGAAAAGTTTTTTTGTTTTTTTTGTTTTTTTTTGCGCTGTGACCGCCATGAAGGACGGAAGCTTGGAGGCCGGGTGTCTTCTTGTCCCTAAAGCTCAGACGACCTGTCAGGTCGACATGTAGAAGAATTCTCTTAGTGAAGCTTAAATCTTAATTTAAAATGAAGTCCTGAATCAACGTAAAAGGATGACACCACGAAGGCAAGTATCCGTGTAGTTAATTCCAGCTTGGAGAAGTGACGATTCGAACGACACATTCGATCGGCCCAGGAAGACCGGACACGGACATTGCATGACGTCTTCAAATGTTTTGGTACGGGTCGAAATTTTGATGGCCATTAACTCGATTAATGCGAACCTTTTACCTGTTCAAAATTTTTCTATCTTCTAGAGGTACAAGCCAAAGATGAAAGTAATTAAACCGTTCGACGCCGTCTAGGGACGCCATCAGGAAATGCGCCACCCCTGCAAAGAGGCAAAGCAAAAGAAAACCAGTGTGTGTGTATTTAAGGTTGAACCCCCCCCCCCCTACTAACCGAATTAACTTACCCCAAGGCAATCCCAGTCCCGCCACAGTCTCCCCGCCCCCCGTTGATCAGTCCCATACTTGAGAAATACTTACCTGACGAACTAGGTTAGACTTTCCTTAAAAAGAAGAAGAAAAACAGAGAATTAAAGGAAACTTAACAGTAATCTAAAGCAAAAATAGACACTTATTATGAAGGACGTAAAGATAATCATAAAGGGAAAATAAGATAAGATAGGACACTAGAGGTTTAAAAGTAAGGCGAATGTACCTACCGAAGAGCTTGGAGATCCCGGGACTTAAACCATTTAGAATTCCAGAAAGTCTTTTCATGCGGCGCACCTAATGCCTAACGTTAATATCTTAAACCGAGATATTGCAGCTACCCAATGTTTGTAAGATAGTTCAATTTAATAGATATATTGGTGCTTTGTCTGGAAGATAATAAAAGCCCAAGAGGGAATCTCACTAAAGGATACAGTCCCAGGAAGACAAGAATTAGACAATAATTTCTTTAAAGACTATTTAGAAATTAATTTTTAATCAGTAGTTCTTTTCTCTTTTTGTTTTTTCTCCTCTGCACCTGTAGGAAGAAGACGAATCCCACCCTCTCGTTGTAAGAGCGCAAGATTAAGGAAAGAGGGAGATTATATTGTATTTCGCCCATTATAAATGTACAGCAACATAGGGTTACAAGTAAAATGACAAGGTGTATGTCTCGTTTTCTTTAATTGAAGTGGGAGCAGGAGGGCGAGGTTTCGTGAATTAATTCCCCGGACAACAGGGACTGATACGGGGTCCCCAGCAAGACCTAGGAGTAAAACAAAATAAGTATTTATGTGGATCGTACTAATGAACAGATTAAAAGTGCAACACTCATTAACCACAACTAAAAAAGGCACAAAACAAGAAATAAAACAAAAGGAATGAAAAACAATACAACCTGTAAACGTCTTTCGAAGCTTTGCTTTCATCTTCAGCAGACAAGAAGAACCTCAGGAGACTTCTTGAGAGAACTGACTTGTTTATTCGACAATCGACAATCGAACAGTGTAGTGTATCGGTATTCGTATGGAACTTGAAGCATAGCTTCCATAATCTCACCCTTCATAATTCATATTCCAAAGGAAATACACTGAACTAGAAAAGAAGCCTGATGTACCCACAAAGGTCATCCAAAGTATGATAGAAGAAAATTGCCTCCTCTTGGTGGAGGGAAATTTGATTGACAATTGTCTGAACTAGGAGTATATTACATAGTAAGCCACAAAAAAAGAAAAACTTATGAAACCCAGTAATCTAGGAAGCTGACATTATCATTGTCATCAAAATTGACATCAAGGATATGTCTTGGATTACGATGCCTTTTTCTATGTAGAGAATGTTTTAGAATGCCAGAGACTAGATCATTATCATGATTTACCATAATAGGCAGCACGATTTTCATGAGCTCTTAAACATATTTCCCGACATGGGTCATATCGAAATCATTATGAATGGAGTAATTGCGAGCAGTTCTCCTATATAATTGTGCAATAGTCCTTAGGGTAATGTTCTGGAAAGTTTGAAGTTCCTTCCATCTTGTCTTGCAAATTGTAGTTCAGACAGGCAATGCCATACAGCAAGATGACACGAACAATTATTTTGTATAACAGTAGTTTGTTATCAACACTGAGGGCACTGTTACGACCCAACAGAGCAATTAAGCTAAACTTTGCTTTTTTGGCCTTGTTCATCGTATAAGTCACATGCATATTCCATGATAGTTTTGAATCAATAACAACGCCAAGGTATATATAATTATCAACCCATTCCAAGTACTTGCCATATAACTTTAAGGAGTCAAGATTTCTCTTTTTCTTCTTAGTGATAAACATTGCTTTGCATTTGTCAACATTCAGTTTTAATCGCCATTTGCTAAACCAGATTTCACATTCTTTAAGGGCTTTCTGCAAACGTGATACAACGACACTAGGCTGGCGTGCCCATGTCAATACAGCAGCATCATCTGCATAAAAATATAGCTTGTAGTAAGAGATTTCAGGGAAGTCACGTATATAGTAATTGAGCACAATAGAACTTTTAAAGAAGTCATTCGGATTGGTCATCTGGCAGTGCTCGTTGAGCTGTTTAGGGTTAATAAGAAACCTCTCCAATGTTACAATTGCCTCAGATTTGGGCACGTTTCCATGGGCTGTACTGAGCTACCTCGTTGTAATAACTGTGCAGGAAACCATCAGTCTAGGGAATGCAAAAATGTAAAGGGCCAGGATCCACCTAAATATATCTGCTGTGAAGGACAGCATACCTCAAGTTTCTCAGGATGTCCTAAATATCCCAAAGTAAACAGAAGGCTTCAACCCTTCGGATTTACAAGATATGAACAAGAAAATAGGCGCGATGCTAAAATTATATGAAGAAATCGGAAAGTCTATTCCACAAATTGTCAAATCATTCCCTAAACCTTAATTATGGCTAGTAACAGCTTCAAAGTAGTTAATCAAGGTAAACTTAGATGTACAATCTGGAATGCCAGAGGCATCTCAGTAGGCGAGAGGAGTTCTTCGACTTTCTATCGAGAAACAAAATCGATATCGCCTTTGTCTGTGAAACGCACCTCAAGACGGAACGGTTATTCAGGCTACCTGGATACATTGTCTATCGTAAGGACAGACTCCCAAAAAATCCTGCTCATAATGTCTCTGGCGGAGCGGCTGTTATAGTTAAAGAAGGCATTGAGCATATTGAAGTCATTACCCCGAACTATTCAGGAATGGAGGCGGCGTCTATTCTCATCAAGGACCTCACGATTGACTGGGTGAAGCTTGTTACGCTTATAATTCCCCAGGGCATGCGATTGACTTGCTCTCTGGTAACTTTCCTGTTGTTTTGGCTGGCGATCTAAATGCGAAAACCCTCACTGGAATTCCAGATGCATTAATCACAATGGTGTTATCTGATATGGTTACATCCAGAATCAGCTGGACACTGTCGCTATCGGTCCAATCAAGCATACATATTATTGTGATCATTCTCCCAGGAGCGATGTCCTGGATATTGCTATTCTCAAGAGTCTATTCAAGCCGTTTAACATTTACACGGTGGACGATCTAACATCTGACCATCTTCCAGTTGCCCTTAACTTTGATGGCTTAAATATGGACATCCTGAATCGGCTTCCTATAAGGTCGGATTGGAAACTCTTTCGTGACCTTCTTAAAACTAACAACGGCTACACAGCGAGTGCCTCCAGTACCAATGAAATCAATGATAAAGTCAAAGACATTACCCGTAATATCAACAATGCGTTGTCTGGTAGTGCTTGTCCTATAAACCCTAAATATCCTGACCATCTCGATCTTCCTCCAAGCATTAGGCAAATTATTGCTGAGAGGAATGCCTTCCGAAGACTTTGGCAGCGTACACGTGATCCCATCTTTAAGAGAAAGTATAATAGGATTTGTAGGAGGGTCGACGAAAAAGTAAGAGCTACGAGTGCAAAAATGGACTAGCAAATTGAAGAATCTCTCAACTCATGACAACTCGCTCTGGACTATGATTAGAGCTCTTAAGTGTATGAAAACGAAATTCCCATCCCTGTTTTCTCCAGATAGTACTACTCTTGCTACTATAGACCAAGATAAAGCTCAGTTAATTGCTGAGTCACTTAGCAAACAACTTATCACCCCAATTCCAGATACTCCGGACGGAGAGCATGCAATCAGCGAGGTTCGTGATGTGTGTTCCAATTTTTATGAGGGTCGGCATGTTCCTATAAAGCGATCAATCTACCCGATGGAAATTGTGGAAATCATCAAGAAACTCAATAATAAGAAAGCCCCTGGAATGGATGCCATCACAAATAATGCACTTAAAAATCTACCTTCCAACCTGATTCTTGACATCGTTACACTAATTAATGACTGCTGGAAACTCGGATATTTCCCTACTGGCTGGAAGGAATCAATTATCCTAAGCATTCCTAAACCAGGTCTTAACCCTTCATTGCCTGCAAGTTACAGGCCCATCAGCCTTTTACCAACTATGTCTAAGGTTCTAGAGCGGACAATTCTTCAAAGGTTCAATGAATTCTGCTCTGCCAATGATCTTATTCGTGATGAGCAGTTTGGTTTCCGTACGGACCACTCCTGCCAAATGCAAATATGGCGGCTTGCTGTCGACGCAAAAAACTCTCTTAACAAGTCTCTATATGGTGGCATTATCTTTCTAGACATTTGCAAGGCCTTCGATCAAGTTTGGCATGATGGTGTCATTTATAAAATGATAAAATTTTTATTTCCAGATGAACTTATCATGCTGGTCCACTCATTCCTCTCAGACAGGTCTTTTCGAGCTAAAATTGGTGACTCCCTCTCCCAATCATGTGTGGTTAAAGCCGGTGTCCCACAGGGGTCAGTTCTGGGACCAGCCTTGTTCAATTTTTTTATCCAGGACTTTCCCAAACCCGACAAGTGTAAACTGTACTTCTACGCTGATGATGCGGCCATCTAACCCTTTGCCCGTATTCCTGCCCATGTCATCTCTTGCTTGCAGAAAGCGCTGCATCTTTACGAAAAATGGTTCAACAGATGGAGGCTGAAGTTAAATGTGGGCAAATGCAAGGCTATGTTCTTCACAAACAAACGCAGAACCCCCCAGGTTTGCTTACCCTGTACGGAAATAAGCTCGACTGGGTCAAAGAGTATAAATATCTTGGTTTGGTGATCGATTCTAGGTTCACCTGGAATCAACATGTTTCCTACGCGCTGAATAAGGCAAAGAGGGCCAAATTCAGTCTGATCGCGTTGCTTGGTCGTAACAGTGCTCTTGACATTGATAACAAGCTGCTCATCTACAAAATGATAATCTGCACGATCTTGCTTCATGGTATGCCAGCTTGGGCTTCTGTGTGCATAACAAGGTGGAAGGAGTTGCAGACATTCCAAAATATTACTCTGAGAGCAATTGTGAAACTTGATCGTAGAGTAACCAACAATAATGTCGTCCATGAGGATCTAGGGATGACGCATATTGGCAAATTTGTACATGATACGATAACGACTATGCTCCCGAAGATGCTTAATCACAGGAATCAGTTGGTGTCTGAAATTCACAACCCTTCTGACTACAGGAAACGCTTAAAACATCGCTTGCCCAGCCATGTCCTGGAAGTTAACTTCGACGATGTCAGGAATGTTATCTTCCCCGATTTTTGGATAGCCTAGTTCGCCTCTGCCCCCCCCCCCTTTTCTATGACAATTTCCAATCAACCCTTTTATCCCCAGAATGAGGGGAATATTCTTCAATCATCTTGAGGAGGACCTTCGGGATTTTTTCAGGCTTTTCACCTATCTCAGTGTAATTCCCCTGGTCTATACATGTGACGAGTGAGCTTGGGAGCTCTGCTTCAGTACCATTCGCATTGTTTCTTCCACTCCACTGCTCGATTGTCGATTGTCGATAAACAAGTTAGTTCTCTCAAGAAGTCTCCTGAGGTTCTCCTTGTCTGCTGAAGATGAAAGCAAAGCTTTCGGAAAGACGTTTACAGGTTGTATTGTTTTTTTCATTCCTTTTGTTTTATTTCTTGTTTTGTGCCTTTTTTAGTTGTGGTTAAAGAGTGTTGCACTTTTAATCTGTTCAAGACCTAGGAGGTTATAGCACTGGATACCAGGACCGTTACAGTCTGAGTTTTTTCTCGTACAAATTGACCAGTGATAATTCTTGGCTCTGGGTTCCCGATGAAAAAAAAAGTTGTACTTAATAGTGCTAGAAGAAAATAAAAAAGAAATAAGCCCGACGATTAAAGTACCTTACTTCGCATCGGAAGATTTGCTCTAGAATAATACAAAATGGAACGGGACCACCTACAAAAGTTATTGGCGGCGATGTTCAGGAAAAGAGTGCCAGAATTTGTGTGCTCCGACGTCGCTTTACAAGGAATAGCGGTGTTTCTGCGTGTAGACCCTCTTCGGGAGAAAACGTTGCCCAAAGAGGGGCACATGGACCGAATCCGACAAGGAAATATCGTTCATCCGGATACTGCTGTGTGGGAGACATTAGAAATAGAAGATTTCATGAGAAACGATCTGGTCAAATACAAAAAGACCGCCGACTATTATGCAGCTGTGAGATTAAACCGCGTCTTTGACAGGCAACTGAACGTCAGAAAGGCATAAGAAAATTTCGCCAACGCCTACACATAACGTTATATGATGGGTATACAGATGCCGCTGCCTATATAAGAAACTTGGAGACGCAAGCGCATATCAACGAAGTGCCCTTCCGTCTCTTACAACGCATATCCCCCCTAATCGTAGAACCCTATCTGGTACCATGGGTTAGTGAATTGTTGCATGGGGCGAGAGACTGGAATGAAGCCAAACAGATGTTGTTAGAGCGTTTTGTGAATTTATCTTATATAGAAGCTAAACATAAACTCTTAAAAGTCAGACAGTTATAAGAAACGACAAATTTCACTTTAACTTGGAATTTGTTTCCTACTTTACAATAAGAGTAGCACACTAAAAACAACGATGGAAATCTAGGTTTTTGCCGCCTTACGCTTTGCCTTCATTAGAAGATGTTCGAACGTCTTTGGGATCGAAACGCTACAGAGATCAAATCTCGTATTAATCGCTTCAGTTCCCGATGTCTTATCCTTATCATTCCGACTCATAGCTACAATGGATTTGTATATCCCGTGGAAGTTCTTGATCACGTTTGTGTAAAGAATTCTTGAATTGAAACATACACAATTCGAACGTGGCAATAAGCTTCTTTAAGAATTCTCCGCACCGTAAGGACAATTCGGATGACATGTTTCCGCTCATCAGCTTTCCAGGATTTGTTTTCATTGCACCGCTGTTTTCTTCGTGTTGCATTCATTTGGGTTATCAATTACTTGCAAATGCAGCTCGGCCATGAATACTTTGGAATTACGAAGATGCAGATTCAATTCTGCAGCCACTTCGTAGCAATATTTTCTTCATACATGCAACAATCCTAATGTCTCTGTCGTTTAACTTATGATTCGCGGCGCGTAGCATTTCGAAAAGATACGGCTAAGCTTAACACGGATGGTTTCCATTATTTTATTCACTCCTGTACATAGAGGTATTTTTCTACGCAGTTCTCTGAATTGTTTTTTATAGTAATTAGTGCACAAAAAAGAGCATATCTTCTGTAATTGAAGAATATTTTGTCTTCCATATTCAGTATTTGTTTTCAATGAGTATGTATGTATATTGTTTTTAGTCTAGATTAGTTTTATTTGTTAAACATAAATTATAGAAATTCAATATTCTGCATTAAAAAAATTGTAACAGTTGAAACTTGTCTCCTGTAAATTTCAATATAATGTCACCACAATCATCCCACATTGCTCAGGTTTGAGATCTATGGATTTTCTAATATATCGAATACTTCACTAATCATTCTCATATAATACGTGGGATGACTCATCGTGCAGACTGTAAAAAGGCAACCGCTATCGGAGAATATTGCAACCATAAAAGGAATAATAGAGTCCGCAACAATGTTGAGGTAGGTTGAGTCATTCAAAGTAAATTCCAAATACGTAGATGTCTGGACCCAAAATTTCCCAGCAGAATATTGCCCTCAGTTTCACACTCTACTTTTTTATCATATCTTACCTAAATGAATGACGCCACTTACCCGGCCGTTAAGATGATGCACCTGTAAGCGATATTCATTTTGAACAAGTGATCGTATCCGCTTAACGTTACCCTAAACAATGCTCCAGTCAGAAGCAATTTTTTCCTAGTAGTGAAATTGTACGTGTCTTAATCATGGAAACACGATAGATGCTGAAGTATACAAGAAAGAACGAGAAATACGTTATTAAAACATTATATATTTAACATAACATTTTCAAAATTTAAGTTCCTTCAAAATAGTCTCCCGACTTGTCCCAACATTTTTGCCAATACTGGTTGTAATATTTTTAAACTCCGAAGTTTTGGTGTTTAGTGCGTCCAGCTACTTTTGTTTCACCGCTTTTTCGGCGGCCTGAAAACCTCTCGCTTTCATGTTTCTTCTCAATCTTGGGAACAAAGAAAGTCATTGGGGAGAGTACCTGTGCGTATGGTGGTTGTCATTCGGTTTTTGGTTAAAAACTAACTGACACCTTTATATTTGTGCAGGGGCATTCTCATGGTGGAGGAACCAATCCCCAAATCGATACAATGCAGGCCGTTTATTTCTCAACATCTCACGCAATCGTTTTAACACTTAAATATAGTAAAGTTGGTTCATTGTGATGCCCTGAGGAAGATCACAATGGCGAACGATCTTCCGTGAAGGGGATCAACCTAGAAAGAAATGGCTAGAAGTTTGCTTGGTTTCTGGGTCACCACGATTCGTCTCTTGTGATAACTTTTGACAGAAAAACTGGATCGGTTTCTAACTGTTCTATCAATTCCTGGCACACACTCACCCTGGTCTCCGGAAAACGCACGCGGAATAAATTTCGCTGCGACACGTTTCATCTTCCAATTATTAGACAAAATTCGTTTGTATGAGCTCCAGGTTATTTCAATAAATTGCTCTAATTCATTGATTGTTGTACGAAGATCAGGTTATTGTTTTTTAATGTTTTCGTCAGTTCTTGAAGTCGAGAAACATCCGGTCCGGGTTCCTTCTATTGACGTTCGACCACTTTTAAAACGAGAAAACCACTCATAAACCCTTGCCTGGCACAAAGCTTCCTCCCGGTAGGCCCTCCAAGAATTTCTGCTGCTGATTTTCCTAAGAGAAAACAAAACTTGATGTTAACAAGTTGCTCTTTCATTTCTTCCGTTAAAATAATCGCCGAAAACGTCCAAAAGCGCTTACGAAAACAGCTACACAGAACGCTCGATGTTTCGCCAAAGACGACGCTCTCGTCAATTCATCCAGAACGTATCTAGTGTAGGCACCTAGCAGATGAAATTGGAACTAGCACCACACGTTCACAACAAATATTTCTAGTTATTTTTGGGTTCCGCTCTCGTAAATATTCAAGACGTTTCAAAAAGAGTATTCCGTAAAATATTTTCAAGTTTACGAAATTTTATAACGTATCAAAATACTTTTAAGTTACGAGGCGTATTCAGAAAGTAAGTTTCGTTTTGTAATTAAAAACAAAACTAGTATATACTGTATATTTTCAAATTTTTTTCTTTACCAGATTCTATATACCTTTAACTATATTTCCACATAGTTTCCAAGTTTATTTAAATACTTGCCATAGCCCTCAATAAACTTCTGCATGCTCACTTCAAAGAAGTCTGCCGCCGGCAGTCTTGCCAACTTTCAGACTGGCAATTCCGGGAGACTATGGGAGACTCCATGTTAATTCAGCGCTTGTTCCAGTCTGATTCCGGGACACTCCCCGACAATCCGGGAGGGTTGGAAGCCTAGCTGCCGGTGAGGAAAGCCACGCTGCTTTCACTTCTTCATCGTCGCTGAAATGCAGGCTGCCGATGAACTCGTTTAGATATCGGAACAGGTGGCAATCGAACGCGAGGTCCGGACTGTTGTTGTTGAGTTCCATTAAGTCGAAATCGACTTCTGGTGACTGTGTGGACTTCTGGTATCCATTCACAGTTTTCTAGGAAGAGTGATAATGCGGTGGTTTTCCGTTGCCTTCCGCATGATGAAAGGATGATAATGAAAGGGACAAACACAAACATCCATGCCCTCGGCGGGATTCGAACCCGCGACTCGCTGGTTTCGAGAGCGGAAAGACTGCGCTTTAATCCTCTCGGTCACCGAGTCGGCCCGGATTATTAGGCGGGTGGTCAAATTGTTCCCAACCAAAAGATCTGATTAGTTGTCATATCGTCAGATTGAACAAAAAAAATCTGGCGATATGCCACATATTAAAAAAAAAAGAGAAAAGGAAGCGCGCGAACAAAAACATCAAGGCAGAGAAGTTCCAGCCTCCTCCTGATAATAGAAGATACCAGAGGAAAGCCGAAATACGAAAGAGAAGCGGATTGGTGAATGAATACAGTCCAGAGGCCAGAAAGGAAAACGAGGTTTTTTTCGAAGGAGAAGATGAGAGAGAGGGAATCGAGCGAGCAAAGGTACGGAAGAAACGAGGAGAAAATGGAGATCTGCACGAAGACGAAATAAGAGTGGCAGACGCAAAGACGTTCTCTTGTGGCTGCAAAGATGAACGAGCCGGAGAAGAAGAGATTTCTCTCGGAACGACCGGCCGTGGCTCATCCTCGCGACGAGCACCTGAGAAGGGAAGAAGCCACGACGTAGTTGCCTCGCCTGAGGAGAAGGAAAGTTGTCGTCGGATCCCGAAAACAGGTGGGGCTTTTATTACTCATCTTTCGAGCGCCCGAGCAAACGATAACCCCAGAAACTTTACGAGATACGCCCGTCGGGGAAAGTTTCGAGACAACGCACGGGAGGTTTGTCCGAGCGGAAACAAGCGACGGGAGGAGAGCGTGCGTTCTTCCTTCGACGCCCACTACGTACGCCTAAGCGATGAAAGAAAGAAACTGCCTATGGTAGACCGCGGTGCTAAGTTGCTCAAAGCGCCTTCCACCATTTCGGAAACTATTGAACTGGATTTGGTAATTAAGTGCCCGGATTCCGGCGGAGCGTACGAGCGCATTCCCCGAGCGAACGCGGCGTCGTCGGCTCCGACTTGCTCCGAGGTTCCAAGCCAGGCCAAATCAGAGACAACACTCAATTCAAACGATATATATATTGCCTCTGTGTCAGTGAGTGACGGGGCGGCCCAGCCTACAACCGACATCCAAAATTCTCTCCGGGAGGGAATTATTCCGACCCACGAGGACAACGCAGTAATAGCAAGTGCGCGCCCGCTTAACGAGATATCAGGCGGTGGGCCGCGCTTGGCTTACGGACCGTCAGCGTGGGGTAGGCGAATAGAATAAAGAATAAATCATTAGATGATCACTGAGGGTTTAATAGTACGCCT
>JAHWFO010105917.1:1582753-1596617 GCA_023313115.1 Rhysida immarginata
TTAATAGTACGCCTTACCTCAGAATATTCAAATTAATGATGAAAAATGCTCTAATCAAGCCCTAAGGTCATGTAAATAGCGGTTCGCTTTCATGGCCGCAGTGGCGCAATTGGTTAGCGCGTTGGCGGTCCGAGCCAAAGGTTCCTGGTTCGATTCCGGGCTGCCGAATTTTCTTTCCTATTTTTCATCATGAATAGAATAAGTTAATTAAATATAAGTTTAGCTGGACCAAGTGGTGTTTAATTAGCCACGTAAACGTGGACTTTAGAAATTCACTTGTTCAATCTTGTTTTTCATCTCTTTGCATTTGTGGCAATAGAAAGGCCCCTCTCATCGACTAACCTATAAGGGTCGTACAGATGAAAACGAAAATTTGTGTGGGAAAAAAAAACGACGTGTAGGATCGTAAGTTTTTGTTTTCAACAATTGCGAAACCTTACGTACAAATTGAACAATAGGTTGCAAGTGTTGCATCACCTGAGAAAGAACAATAGCTCGCGCTTCGAACCCCTGCGCTGTCCCTCATTACGGGTCCTTTCTCGCTGCCGTGTTGATCGCTTCGTCCAGCCCGAAAGCAAACGTCAAAGTTGTCAATGGAACCATTATGGATTACCACTCCCGAAAAAATCAAAAGCAATCGCAAACAGCACGGGGAAGGTGATGTTGACCGTGTTTTTTGACCGCAAAGGCCCGATTTTACTAGACTTTCTTGAAAAAGGCACCACAGTTAACGCAGCACAATATGCGGAAACATTGAAGGCACTGCGCGCGGCCATCAAATGCAAGCGTCCTGGACTTCTTACAGAAGGAGTGCTCTTCCTTCCTCAAAAGTAACGGTAGACCTCATCAAAAAGTTTAACTGGGAAGCATTGAAGCATCCACCTTACAGCCCAGACTTATCCCCATGTGACTTTCACGTGTTTGGGGATCTCAAGAAACATCTGAAAGGCCGCAGGTTTCAGTCGGACGATGAAGGGAAGGAAGAGGGTTTGGAATGACTTCTTCCAACCGAAAGACTTCTTCCATAAAGGAATTACACGCCTTGTTACACAGTGGGATAAATGCCTTAACGCATTTGTAGAGTATTTTTAAATTCCTTACATACACTTTGGATAAAATAAATAATTTTCGTTTTCATTTGTACGACCCTTATATTTAGGTCGCCGTTTTCCTGGTCGACGCTGACAACTGATAGGACACGACTCATCTCACCACAACCAACGGAAGCCTTCAACCGTACCTCGGTCGAATGGAAGAAACCCTGCTGCTATAATTTGACTGTTTCATATATATTGTGAAAAAAATAGAAAGCAAGTTTGTGACTCTTGGAGAAATTTTACGGAATTCTTAAATTGTATTCATTTCGCTACTTTAACTTAATTTATTAAAGTTATGGTAGTTTTCAAACTATGTCGCCTCCTTATTTCTCCCTGACACGGCTGTACCTCTGGGTTAATTAACGTATGGTAAATTGGTTCTTGTTAATCATAATTAAAAGATTGAACAGCACGTGACATTAGTTAGCTGGACGTGGTAAGGTCATGTTTTGGGGCGGCGAAAATCCATTTGTATACCCGAAATGTGTTCGTGAAAGCGCAAAGGTGAATCTCATCAATGAAAACACGTGCATTTCCCTTCTTCTTGCAGGCGACCTTTACCGGTATGGAGATGCCCCAACATTTCCTCATTCCACAATTAAAAATGAAGACCAAGTAAGACGCATTCATCTTCGTTTTAACCTGGAGAAGTGCGCGGGAGCTTTGATTTCTCAGGTCGAAGGATTGGCCGAGTGGGACATCAAAATTTCGTTCCAAAAATTTCCTTAAGGATAAAGAAAACGCAGGAAATAAGAAAGACTGTGATACTATAGAAGAACGATGTATTAGCGGGGAGATTTAAAGCGAATCATTTTCGCATGAGGCACGCCCTTAAATAAAACTAAAATGAACAAATAATTTTTTTATATATCAGCGTTTGATAGAGATCATGAACTAATCAAAAAAAGATTAATAATTCAAAAAGGTTTATTACTTGTACCCTCGAGTTTTCATAGGCTCTTATAACTCCTTAAGTCAGTTACAAACACACTCAATCTCGAGCTTTAGAGGTTCAAGCCGCCACTCAAGAAAATTTTCTAGGGAATTGCGAATTATGATCCCTCCTAAGTTATCAAGATTTTTCCTCTTATACTTTGGAAAGGATACTGAATAATTCAAGAACATCAACTTCGACAAGAAGGAAATGTGCTTTCGCAAAAACGGTCGATAAGTCTCCCATATTCTCGGTCTATAGACCTCAAATTTTTCAGCAACTTCATTAGAGAGTTCATTCGTAAAAGGCACGCTGAAAGATTGAGCGCGGCGATTATTTGAGGGCGGCGTTTAAGTGCATTCATTGTGATTTACGTCACATTCTTGTTTCCTATTGTACTTTTTTTTTTAATGTATGGGTAAATTTATATTTTTCTTACACTTACCTTAAATGTAAAGTAAATCTTTTAAAAAATAATAAATAATTGGTAATTAATTTTCTGTTAATAAAAGCTGTGGCGTATTTGAGGGCGACGATAAAACGGGGGTGGCTATTTTTCAAAGAAATACGGTATTCATATTTACCCATTCTTGCATAATTGAAATCCTTATTCGGCTGTATACAATTCAGAGATTGAAAATCGGACGTTAAAACCGTCGTTACCGTTCATCATTGCTATTTTCATTGCTCTGTTTTGATCATGTTCACAAATTTACAAATTATAAAAGAACTTTCATTTACAGATCAATTTATTAGAAATTCCTACTCACCGACATATACAAACGGGTCGTGCTTTCGTTTGCATGTTCGGATAACCGTAAACGGAATATAGGGAGAAAACTGATATCAAAGTGCATGTTCACCTGAATTTCCAACCTCATGATGAATAAGGCAACAGATTTAACAGTAGTACATTACGTGAACAAAAGTATCCCGACACATTAATGACATGTCGATCCACCTTTTGCATCAAATCACAATCTACATGCGTCTGGGAAGAGATTCAACCAGATTTTGATACATGGTCGCAGGAATTGCTTCCAGGCATCCATGAAAGCCTGCAGGGAGATCTGCTACGAAAGATGGACAATTTGGCTGCGCACGTAATCTGAGTTCTTATTCGTCCCAGAGATGTTTAGAGCTGTTTAAATCGGGGCTCTGAAGCCAGCCCAATTTTTAAAACCCATGTTGTCAACCCATGTTGTCAAACTGGCAGCCGGTTTTTTATTGTGTGTGGACTAAACAGTTTTCCTTTTGGAGCAGTAACGGGCCTTCCTTGATTGCTTGTTGCAGCGTTGTCCAGAATGTCAAGATACATTGCGGTGTCCACTTTTTTAGCCACAGAAACTAAAGGACCCAAGCCGAACCACAAAAAAACATCCCCACATCATTCCTAATGCGTTCGCCAGGCATTCGCGAAAATCAAATGCGACTAATGGACACCCCGTTTACAAAGCCAGTGTTTTCACTGTTCCATAAACCAATGGCGGTGAGCTTTGCGCCATTGCAACCGTCGCTTTGCATTTAAGTTGATGAAGTTCGGCCTGTGAGCACCCACACATTCCTGGAAACCCATGTTTCGTAGCTTTGGACTAACAGTCCTGGTTTTAGTGACGGCGCGAGAGATTGCGGCCACCGGGAATATGCGATCGTTCTTTACGGCCCTCTTCAGGGTTCGACGCTGGGATCAGTAAGTTTTTTTGGCCTACCACTTCATCCTGCTGCACTTCACTTCCTCGGCGTTTCCATTTTACAGTTACATCGCTTACAGTTTATTTTGGCACTTGAACAAGGGGATATTTCACGAAGCTATTTTGCACAAAAGATGGCATCCAAAGATCATGCCACGTTAGAAATCACTGAACTCTGCCGACTTATTCATTATCTGTCAGACGCATTTACATGCGCTCTTAATCCTCCACCAGCACTATTATATCGTTCGATGACGTGAATAACTAGATCTACATTGCTCACAAAAATTATGGGATATTTCACAGTGAATATAAAACAATAAAAGAAGCATTTGATTTTTGTTTATTAAACAAGAACATCAAAAAAGCAAATGATAAGTCAAAGAAAGTTGTCTGATTATGCAAATGAGATGCAATTTCAAGTATAGTGATTAAGTAGCAAGCGGTATGGGTGAGCAGAACCATGTGACACAAGATAAGAGTGCCACATATTGACTGTTCAGTAGAGTGTATGATCATCCTGGACTGCCAAAACACACTGACAACGATGAGGCATGGATAAGATCAAATTGTCCAGCAGTTCTATTGGATCCTCTGCCACTCTTTCTTCAGAGCAACTTCCAGCTCAAGAGGTGTTGTGGGAGGCATTGGACGGTTTTCCAGACGTCTTCCCAGTGCATTCTAAACATGTTTCATGGAATTCAGGTCTGGAGATGCGCACGGAGGGGCCTTGCATTATCATTCATGAAAAGAAAGTTGTTTCCAACTGCTCCAGCACATGTAGGACTACAGGGTGCAGGATTTCATCTGGAAAGCTAACGATCTCGAAAGCCCATTTCTGATGATTTTCAGTACGATCATGATGTCAGTCCACACCATGATTCCACCAACACCGAAGGAGCCCCCCCCCCCTTTCTTACACGAATGAATCACGCCAGATCAGGATGCGATGACTGTGCGGCTGCAGAATGAACTTTGACTCATCAAAGAGGAGAGTTGACTACTCATCATAGTTCCAATGATGTTTTATGGTGTTCAGCAGATAACGTAATGCATACCATTGGTCGTCGGAATGTATATGATGGAGCTGATTTCATACAGTCTTTGTGCATATCCGTCGTCCAGTGGCAGCAAAAAACTGTCCCCGCAGTTGTCGAATTGCTGCGCCGGTTTCTTCTTGCCAATAACGTCAAATAGCAATGATCTCTTGCTATTGTGGCAGATGGGCGACCCTGCACTTGTCTTCTTCCGTACTGTGCCAATCTCTTGAAAGCGAGTCCACAGTCTGCTGCTATCAACGTCGTCTATGTTTGACCATATTCAATTCGTCCTGTGGCTCTTCAGGATTCGGATTCGGGCAAATCCTGGTTTAGGCATCGACTTTATAGAGCTTCATCGTCGCTTCGATTAAGAGGATCGAACAGCTTCATCGTAGGGAAAGTGTTCACCTGACAGATGATGTCTAAGAGGGCCGAACTAATGGAAATTGCAGTATGTGCACGTTAATGTTCGAGGAAAGTGCAGATACTCCAGTACTTTCAGGCTTTTTATAGTGCATTTTGACTAATGAAATGCAAGTTTGGTTTTGCATCTCATTTGCACAATCGAACAACCTTCTTTGACTTTTCATTTGCTTTTCTGATGTTCTTGTTTAATAAACAAATACCAAATGCTTCTTTTTTATCGCTTCATATCTATATATAAATACGGCAACACATTTTTTTGTTATGCACTTTTACCTGTGTTAACGTGGACGAATACGCATGAAACTTATATGGTTGGAAAGTTCCTGTGCTCTAGATGTTCACAATATATTTTGTTTGCGTATTTGTTCACGTTAACACAGGTAAAAAGCGTTTCAAAAAAGGTAGCATTAAAGAACAGGTTGTACACCATATTTGTCAACGCATGGCCTTTTTTATTGATTTTTTTTTAAATAATAAATATCAAATTTACACAAATCATTGTTGATGTTCATTTGAAAGCATAAGAAAACCGCAAAACAAATACTCTGCAGCTTTTGAAAGTCAACGAACTGATTTCAGAACCTGAAGGTGCCCAAGTATAATATAGTACCTTTTATGTACCTATACATTATTCCATAGAAACAACTGCTTAAAAATTGTTATTGACCAACTATTCAAAATATTTCTATAAAAAGTAGGTAAGCATTTTTTGTATTTTTCGTCGTTTTCTAAGCTATTTTAAGGTTTTTTTTCATACATTTTGAAAGTAATATTTTTAGTTAAAAATAAAATAAATACCAATTTTGAAGTTTTTGATTTTCATGTATTTTTTAAAAATTTTGTTAACACCATTTCTTTAGTAACAAAAAAGTTATGGAATTTTGGTCAGAAACAGACCTTAATTTTCCACAGTGGGACGGGGGGGGGGCAGACGCAGAGATAGGGAGGGACAGCTTAGATATTTAGATAATAATTCGATAGATATATTAAAAGATACCTTTAGATTGCTTAAAATATTATTCCGAGAAATTTTCAAAGTTATCATTGCGATGGATTGAATCGGGAGTGTCAGAAATGTCATGCAAAGCATTTTGGATATTTATTGTGTTATCTATTTTTCATTCTTCAAAGTTTATTAATAGACAAGATTGAGGCTAGAACAATTACACATATATTCTCAGAAATATGATGGAATTTCGATCATTGGGGGATCCTAGTATATAATGAAATATCCCCTAATTTTTGTGAGCATTGTACTTCTTCTTAGAGTATACAGGGTGTAACTAAAGATGTGTTACAAACTTTGGAGAATGATAGAACTGGTCAAAATAAGCATTTTTTGTTCTATGAACATTGGTCCACAACTGCATCGTTTAAGAGTTATAGCCACTGTTCAAAATGACGTCTTCAGCATCAATGCAGGCTTATGACACACCCCTTTCTGAATTATGGTATGGTCATGTAAATTTTTAAAGTAACATGACCACACCATCACATTACCATGCAAGCAGATCCTGCACACTAAAAAATCTAACGTGTGTGATCGCATCGGGATATGGACTACACCTTTAACGAGTGCACTGACATGTTATTAGTGTACGGTGCTGCAGACGGTAATGGAAGGGCTGCTTGTCGTCTGTACAGACGGCAGTTTCCACAACGTCGTCAGCCAGCTCACACAATGTTTGCTCGGCTTGTGCGACGTCTACGAGCAACAGGAAGTGTAGCTGTGATGCGTGGAGAGCATGGTCGCGCTCGCACCCGTCGTACCGCTCAATTCGAAGAAGCTGTGCTTCGTAGAGTTCACGAAAGACCAACATGTAGCACCCGTGCGCTTGCACACATCATGAACACAGATCACATGTCTGTTTGGCGAGTTCTGCATGACCAACTGTTTCATCCGTTTTGTATGGAACGAGTGCAAGCATTTGGAGCTGCTGACTTTGCACCACGTATGGCATTCTGCAGATGGTTTCTTGCACGTTGTAGAGAGAAATCAGCATTCCCACAGCAGGTGCTGTTCACTGATGAAGCAACCTTCACCAGGGAAGGCATTTTCAACCACCAGAATATCCATGTTTGGGACCGTATCAACCCACATGCCATTTCAACAAGGCGCTTCCAGCAACGATTTTCTGTCAACGTGTGGGCTGGTATTGTTGGCAATCGCTTCATTAGGCCGTACATTCTCCCAGCTCGTATGAATGCACAAACCTACCTCGTCTTTCTTCAGGAGGTGCTGCCTGAACTGTTGGATGACATACCTCTTAACATCCGTCAAGTAATGTGGTTCCAACATGATGGTGCACCCCCACATTTCTCACAGCATGTCCGGGCCTTCCTCACTGATACGTTTGGCGATCGTTGGATTGGACGGGGTGGTCCAGTTACCTGGCCGCCACGATCACCAGACCTAACACCATTGGATTTCTTTGTGTGGGGCCATCTAAAGTCCCTAATGTACGAAACAATGGTTAATTCAGTGGAGGAACTCATCGCACGATTGGCTGTAGCAGCAGACAACATCAGGGACTCCCAGCAGATGCTGCAACGGGTGTCTTGCAACGTACAGCGACGAATGTAAGCCTGCATTGACGCTGAAGGGCGTCATTTTGAACAGTTGCTATAACTCTTAAACAATGCAGTTGTGGACCAATGTTCATAGAACAAAAAATGCTTATTTTGACCAGTTCTATCATTCCCCAAAGTTTGTAAGACACCTTTAGTTACACCCTGTATAGTGCATGATTGTGATCGCCAGAAGAACAGGTGCCAGCCTTAAGGACACAGCGACCCTTTTAAATTTTTCACAGCTCGCTTTCAAGAGTGCTCGCCGAATTGCGTGATCAATAAAAAATCCATCTCTTAAAGGTAGACTGACGGTCCAGAAGCTATTGATGATGACCGGAGATGATCGAAATGTGTCTAAGCTCTTCGAAAACAATTGGCCGTGCTACCACTTAGAACTAAGTGATGGGTTGAGCGCTGGAACGCATAACTCGTCGAATAAGTTGCAAAAGTAAACGCTCTCGTAGGGTTCCAGTCCTATCCAAAGAGAATAAACTCCGTTGGGCACATGGGCACCACTGTGGACGAGTGAAGGAGGATTGCTTGGTCTGATCAGTTCCGTTTCCCCCTTCGAGCAGAGGGGCGTGCCAAGATCTGCATTATCCGCATAAAGCATGGATATTTCCTATCTGATCTGTTTCTTACTTACGTTTATCCGTTAGAGTCACGGGGGCAGCAGCCCTATTGAGGATCATCAGCGACCGCGATCTTCCGCAATCAGGCGCATGTCCTCTATGATAATACCCAAGCGACACGAACCCAGATTCTTCATGTAGTCTAGCCGCCTGGTTCTAGGCTGACCCCTTGGTCTCTTACCCACCGGCTAGGAAAATAAGAGATCACGTGGTCATACCAGCGCAACTAATATCTCTCAATGCGGAGAAGTAGCGGCTCAACACTTAAAGACTCCTTTATTGTGCAGCTGTGCACTCTATCTAGTAGAGTAACATCTGCCACACCTCTCAGATATCTCATTTCGGCCGCTTGTACCCTCGATCGCACTCTTTCGGTTATTACCCAAGACTCATGACCTTAGGTGAGAATGGGGAACAAAGATAGATTTGAAAACTGAGAGCTTGGCTTTGTTTCCCAGCTCAGGTTTCATTTCATTCAAGACGGATCGCCGCAGTGCAAGTGTGACACAGACTGCTGCACCGATCCGAGCATCCAATTCTTTATCCTGCCTCAATGGGGCTTGAACTTCTCCACCTGTCTCAATGGGGCTCCCCTAACATGGAGAGCGCACTGAGCAGAATAGCGTTAATTTAACTAAATTTTGCCACGTCAAGAATTGTTTTTTGTTTTATTTTTTGCTTCATTTCTTCTGGGCAATGAGTCTGGTAATTTATTTTTTTTTTTACTTTCTTCGAATTGATTAGTGCCACCGACGTGCGAACGGTAATTATGCAATTCTGTCTTGAAAGGACCAGAACATCAGTCGTAGCCACACCGATCTTCATCTCAGCTTCTTCACATTTGGCTGCAAACCGGTCTAGTGCATGCAGAAGATTGGTGCGAGAAGACCCAAGGAGAACAAGGTCGTCAGCAAAGAGCAACCTCTCCACCAAGCAGTCGCCCAAAGAAACACGCTCTTCGCCTCGGCTGCCCCTGTCTATCCAGTCCATAAAGATAATGAACAAGGGGGCGACATTACACACCCTTGGCGGAGTGCAACACCCACGGTGAATGGTCTTGACTTAATGCCATTTATCCGGACACACATCTCAGAGTTTTCGTACAGAGACATGACACCAACCAGTAATTGTCTGTGCACTCCATACTCTTGCAACACTTGCCAGAGCTTCTCCCGAGGAAATCTGTCATATGCTTTTTCGAGGTCCACAAACCAAGCGTAGACATCTTTTGCATACTCCCAGGATTTCTTAAAGATTTGCCTTAGAGCAAAGATGTGATCCGTCGTCCTTCGCCAGGTCAGAAACCACATTGCACCCCCGACTGTTTGGAGTCGTCTAATACCCGACTTCTCTTCTCCAGGCACTTAGCGTACACTTTCCCAGGAATGCTGAGCAAAGAGATGCCTCGATAGCTGTTGCAATCTCTCTGATCTCCCTTTTTGAAGATAGGGACCACAATTCCTGTCTGCCATTGCTTAGGGGCCTGAGCAGATATCCAAGCAACCTGACACACCCGAGTCAGCCACAGGATACCACAGGCCTTTAACATGTGAGACCTGATTTCATCATCACCTGCAGCTTTTCCTGTGTTCAGGGACTTGATTGCCCATCTGACTTCTGCTTCGGTGATACTACCGTGACTATTCTCCGCTCCATGGTGTATCTCATGTATCTCATTTGTTGCTGTCACCGGATAAAGAAGAGATGCAAGGTATTCCTTCCACGTATGCAATACGCTCTCCTCCGTTGTCAGAAGCCTCACATCTGAATTCTTAATAGTTTGTAATGAAAGAGACTTCTTTCCACGGAGGCGGCGCAGGATCTGCCAGAATACCTTGTTTGCCGAACCATAGTCTGCCTCCAATATATCCACGAACTTCTCCCAGGCCTTGGCTTTAGCTGTTGATACTGTCTTTGCTGCTGCTTTTCGCGCCTCAGTGTACCGCAATCGACTCTAAGGTGACTTATTTGCAAGCCATAGCAAATAGGCTTTCTTCTTTGCCTTGATAGTTTTTTGGACTTCACCGTTCCACCATACAGTCCTTTTCTCACCGTCCTGCGCCACACTCAGCCGCTTACGACCACAAGCAATGCAGCCGAGGTAATCACAGTAATTTGAAACAACTGCCACTCCTTTTCAACAGTACCACGATCACTGGGTAGTTCTTTGAAACTTGAAGATATGTAAGGTCATCTTCACAGCACTATCCTCCAATGCCTCTCATTTGATGCGCCAAGTCTGTCTGGACCTGATATTTCACTTGGTTGGCATGGATTCAGAGAACCGCAAAGTGCAGACAACAAGGTGGTGATCAGTTGATCGTTCTGCCACTTTCCTCACACGAGTATCCAACACTGATAGAATAAGTCAGCTGATACAATTACAAAATCAATCAGTCAATTCTGGTCCATTGCATCCGTGTAACAGGTATACTCATGGACATCCCTGTGATGGGAGAAGGTGTTCGTGATGTTATAACAGAGATCCAACAAGCACCTTCCATTCGCATTTAAATCGGGGTCACCATTCCTCCTACTCACGCCTTTTAACGTTTGGTCATCAGCCCCTACATGTGTATTGAAGACGCCCACCAGGATGACAGAATCCGCACTCCCTCTTCTGCTAAGAGCAGCATCAACTTCATCTATAAAGAGTGGGTACTCTGTGATTGCATTAGGAGCATATGCAACGAAGAGAGACCGTTTCCCTATCGACTATTTTTCGAACGAGAGCCTCTGCCTAACTCCGGAACGCGGGTGACTTTAACCTGCGCACACCCGATGCAGCAGAATTCTCTCATTCGTCGACAACTTATAATCTATGTTTGTTTGGATGCTTTTCGTCTCACTTCTCAACCATGACCTTTCTGGTAAGGGTGACCCTAAAGTAGCAGTGCTACAACCAGTATAGTTCACAGAATCTCTGAAGCACCCTAACCCTTGACCCACGGTAAGGGGGCATCCACTCAGGGGCTCTGTGAACTAAACTATGGAACTCGATGGTGCCAATGTGATGGTTTGAGGAATCTTTTCTAGGCGTTGTTTGATGTTTTAATCACAGTTGATGATCGACTAACTATTATCAAGTACTTAAACATCATCACTAATTTGATGCAACCTTACATGATCACTGTGATTCAATCTCCATGTTCTAAGGCTCGAATTGTTATCGGGTGGTATGAAGAACACAAGGCAGGCTTTGCAATGACCGATTGGGTAGTCACAATCTTAACCAGTCAATAATCCGTGGGTTCAATTGGAACGAGAGCTTTTCGACATATAGAGTCACAACCAACTATTCCTGCGCAACTTAGGTGTGCAATATATGGAACATACACCTTATCATTATCCCCGTGGAACGTTTCAGGCACTTGTGGAATAAATGCCCAGGAAAATCCAGGCTCTATGGAAGAGCAAACCCTATTAGATAGGGTTCGCAACAAATTGGCCGGTAAGTAGCGTATAGATATTAGTAGCCGCTTAATATTTTAATTATGATTGTTTAATATTGTTGACTATGGCAACGGAGGCTATATCGATCACCATTACTCTTACTGTCGTGATTAATAATTTACCGAAAAAATTACTTGATCATGAAGAGATTGAATTCTGAAAAAAATCAAAGAAGACCACTTTACCTGATTAATTTTATTATTTCATTAGGATTAATTGCATATTATACCGTATATCCTCCATCCTTATTCTTGGATACACAGTTCTTTTTGTGCAAAAAGCTAGGCGGTGTTTTCACCGAATAAACACTCAACAATATTCATCCGATTACGTAAGGTTCTAAAATTTTATATTGCAGTGTTCGTTTTGTTTATTCATGTCGAGCATCGATCAAACCTACATTCACTAGCTACGGAACCTGTACTTCACACTTTCGCACTCACTTAAGCTACTATTGATGCTTACAAAATATAAAATCGCAATATTCAAAATAAACCACGAAAACAAAAAACTGAGCGCACTTAACAATACTCAGACTTCATAGCCATACAAAGTCTCCACAGGCTTGTTAAAAACTTAAGGCTCCATATCTTGTTAAAAAATTACCTTAAATTAACGACCGGAGACCCCTTTTATATCAGAAAATTACAACAGGCGATCATTTAGATCACAGTGCGCAAATTCAGATGAATCCATTTATGAGCATCCTCGTATATATATTTCAAATTTTTTATGAACGTAAAATAGCAAAATGAACTTGAATTAGTGAATTTGAAAGAGGTTATCCTTTGTTTCCGCATTTATGGCATATCAATTCGGTAAATTCCGATAAACTATCACATCCACGGTCAATTGTTGGCGACCCTGAAGAAATGAAAAGAGGAAGACGAACCAGGCCAATTTCCTTACAACCAGATGCAGCAACGTAAGGTCCTTAAAAACCTCAAACCAAAACCATTCATATCATCAATAGCGAGTCCTAACAAGGAATAGAGATTTGATTCATGACAATATGAAACGAAACGACTGCATGTTCTGTGAATTTTTGGCCATGTGACCGCGCACAAACCAAATGAGATAGACACACCCCAGTGGTTTTTAGTACTGTTAGAACTGAACAGGACAGCCACGAGGAAGATTTTCTTCAGTAACGATTCCAATGGACGGGTTTGGATCTCGCAATGCCAGGTGGATTCCTTTTACCTAAGTATTCCTAATGTGGAGTTTGGAGGTGGCAGAGTCCTGATTTAGCTTGAGACATTTCTATGTGATTCATGGCAAGATGAACTCTATTGCCTACATTAACATTTTGGATACTCTATGGAAACGAGGGTTTATTTTTTCTAAGTTTTTTCATTCCATCGGCGTCTGTTGACGCCATCAGTATCTAATTTTTTCACCTCCTCGATCTGTAACCATGATTCTTCAGATATTTCTTCAGATGTTACAGATCGTTCATGCCAGGCTGCTCATGCATGTTTGCTGTGCCTGAATTGCTGTTTTTCATACTACTTGCCCATCTTCTGAGAATATTTATATCCACACTTGCGTTGTCTTCGATGAATGTCTATGGGTACAATCCTCCGCGGTGAGGAAATCAATCACAGCCGTTGTTTCAACCGAACGTCCATGTACGTCACCGTTTTCTCAACTATTCTGCGCATGTCTATGGGTGCGGCTAGGTTACGTGAATGTCAATGAATTAGGCTTTCTTTTCATCCAGATCACGCCCTTATCTCCCAAATTGGTGAAGCTATCGTATGAAGTTTGGTTTGGTTGAAATATAAACGCGTCAACAGCTTAGGTCATTTGCGCCATATTCACAAGATAGAATTAAACACAGGATATAAGTATACATAACATACCAGCGGAAAACTGCTTCTATCAGAGCACAAAAAGGCGAATATGCTCCTCTTTAAAAGATTCTGACAGAAAATTGGGGAACCAGCTGTTTCAATCCTCATTCTGCTTTCCTCACCAGTCATTACTTTCAAAAATTTTGTCATGGAACATATTCGCG
>JAHWFO010105917.1:1601617-1641449 GCA_023313115.1 Rhysida immarginata
AAGTGCCCTTCGTGGGCTTTGGGGTGTTTGTTTAATTATTTTTTTTTGTTTGTGGGTTATTAAAAGGTTTAAAACAAATTATATGCTCCTTGTGTACGTTTGTTACTCTAGCTAATTTTCCACTGCGCGTGTACGTGACAGTCTATCAGTAAAAAATGAAGTTACTAATTTCTCATTATCAAGCAATCGATTTGCAAGATGCTGATTTACAATCTTACAATAATGGACCGGACAGAAGATAGTTTTGGAAAAAGTGGCGCTGTTATCCAAAACCTGAACGATCAATCTCGCATACAGATTACCTCAGTCCACTGTTCTGTGCATTCCCTCAACAAGGTTGCGATCCCAAGCCACAGTAATTTGTGCCCATTGTTTCGATACTTCAGCAATTGATGTCTGACATAACTTCCGACTCTCACATGATGCGCCAATTCATCCCATAAATGTTCAATAGGATTCAGATCAGGGGAACACTCGATATCCATGCCTTTGTGTCAGTCAGTCCCTGACAAGCGAAAAGATGACATGGTGCATTATCGATTTTAGGAAAAACAGTCCTCGTTTCCAAAAATGACTGCCACAGACTAGGAAGTGACTGGTTCTCCAAAACGTTAATCTAAGCATTAAAATTCATGTTGCCATATATCACAAACTCCCAACCATGGTTCTACTCCAGGGAAAATGCACAGTAGAATACACAGTATTCTATTCTATTCTGTTGTAAATTTTATTGGCAAGACTTAAGAAGAGAAGACTAGTTTTTTCAAAGAAGATTGGTAGAGAGGTTCTGTTATGGTCTGAGGTGTTATTGGTTATGTTGGGAAAACCAATTTTGCAGTTGTCAGTGGTCGCATGAATGCTACTAAGTATCAAAGGCTACTATAAGTTCATCTTCTATTCGTGCAACGTAAATCGCAGATGATATGATCTTCCAGCAAGACAATGCATCTTGCCATGCAGCAAAGACAATAACAAAAAAAAAAAACCAAAGTATCACAACTTCAGATTGGCACATGCAGTCCCAATTTAAACCCCATAGATTTTCTTTGAGGTGATCTTGAGACGGCAGTTTATGCCATTGACAAATAATACATTCATTTTCCGAACTAGGTGCAACCTGGGAAGATATTCCCAACGAAAGACTACACAAACTAGCAGAAATAATGAAAGATTTTTCGATCGCGTTTGTTGAGATTGTTGGATGTCGACGTGGGCAGCTCGTGCTGCGATCACTGTCTCTGTACATTTGAATGGCTGAAAATAAAAATAGACCAAGTCTACTTCCAAATGACTGTGGATAAATACCAATTGTGGACCAACACCAAATTTTAGGAAAAGAAAAATTATATTTTCGAAACACAATAACATGCATCTCTTTGTGTAAATCACAATTCCTCATTTTTTTAAATAAAATAACAGCTTAAACTCTAATTACAATGAATGTGATATGGTCTACATGTATTTCCAGCCATCCATTTGATCGCGGATGGGATATTTTAACGAAATTTTTCAGAAAAACAGTCAACAATAGACAGGTTCAGCAAAGCAAACGTGTGGCATGGCAATGACGTAGAGCGCAGGATTGACCTAAATCTAGGTCGAGGCTTCATGTCCGCTCCACGCTGCCTCACGTCGACGTGAGGTAAAAAACCGTCTGAACTAATGACGTCATTGCTTCACGTCTCCACGTTAAATCAACGCCTAGTCTGGTACGTTCACGTTTGTTATTCCCTATGTGTTTATTTATAAAACGAACAAATAAAATGATATGTTATTTTGCACACGTGTTATTTAGACTTACATCTAATAACAAACATTTATATTTAGAATATAAGGTTAGAAATTTACGATGTCGTAATAATAAAAAACTTTCAAAATACAAGATGCAAGAACCAGATGCGGATAGTTGTGTTCTGCGCATGCATAATAAAAACATATGATGTCATACAAATGTGACACCATTTGGACTTGTAAGGGGAAGAAACGTTTTGCTGAAGCAGATTTTCGAGGCCTACGCCTGTGTGAACATGAACTTGGATGATGTCACTGATTTTCGCGTTCGCGTTCACGTTAACGCTTTGCTCTAATAACACGTTTTTCTAAATGATTACGTTATGTCCTTTTTGCCATGTTGGATTCACAAGAACTTTTCATGAATGAAATTCGGTTGCTTAAAAATTTATCATTTATTTTAAGTTAGAGTTTACCTAGGTTCTGTATAGGCTGCGTTGAAAGTGTGATAAAAATACCTCTATTTGATTTAAGTATTTTTAACCTCAACAAAATACTGTGCTTTGATCACTTATTATTACTTTTATAATAGTCCTGAAATCCAAATTTCTGAAACCCTGAAATCAAAATCAGGAATGGGATTGAGCTTGTCATGAGGATGAAAAAGTTTCCATAAACGTTAGTCCAAAGCTTAACACCATGTTTACGCATTTTCAGCGGTGTCTGTGATTAAAGATTTTGCATTCAAATTCAGTCACTAACGGAGTTCGATGCAGTTCCAAGGCGTAAAAGCCGTCTTCTTTCACTTTCATAACAACTGTCAACAGATTGCGCGAGTCATCTCGTCCATTGTCAACTTCAGGAACAGGAACTCGCATATTGGCTCCCATTGGATAATTTTTTTCATCATGCATGTTTATGTTGGTATTGATTGATTTATCCTTTTCCCCCTCCTCTTCTCAGCATATCTTATTTATCTTTTATTTTGTTGTTCGATAAGTAGGAGATAATTTTTTAATGATCTTTGGCCATATCATGCAGTATACGAAAAACTATTGTGCACAAATACGATGAACTACTGAGGAGGCAATATCAAAGCCAGAATAAATAAAGAGGAAAGGCTAGAAAAAAGGGGCTCTATTAAATGCACATATTAAGCAAGTACTTTCTGTTTCTGGAAAAGAGGTTAAATCACAAGACGCAAAAAATTGTTAAAACTAATCCTGAAAATTCACCTTTGACTGTTTTTATGGAAACATCTGTCATAGCAACATCAAACAATTTGACACTTACGATGTTTGAAAGTCGATCACCCATTTTTACCAACAGCTTATACTGACCATTGTTGCACAGAGTGTGTACTATGCCGGTATGCAAACAAAAGAAATAGACAAAAACCTGATCAACAATCGATAGTCGCCAATTGTACCGTGTATTCAGCCAGATTTCACTTCAAGACCTATTCGCTTTGCCTTTCTTTCATGCGATTTCATAGAGTTACGAAGTAAATCAAGTATATTTTTCTTAATATTCATTTTCTCTTTATATTGTGAGTAAGAGGTCTTTCCTTCCTATACAGGCGTTTTTAATGTAGTATAGATTTTAAGATCAGCTACACATTTCTACAGCTCCTATTCAAAATATTAGAATACTCACAGAAGACAACATTCTGATGCACATGCTGGCCCAATAATAAGTCGTTTCATTAAAATTAAAATTGTACGTGAAGGTGATGTCTTGCTATTGGCGTAATAAAAGTAAGATTCAAAACTAGTTCATTTAAATAAAGTAAAAAAAATAAACTAACGATTCAGCAAATTAGAATACGTAATTTATTGGTTCAAAATATTAGAATACGTGAACAAACTAACAAATAAACATTCATTAACGCCAATTGGCATTCTTAAAAGGTTCAATATTTGGTAGCATCTGCTCGTGTTTTGATCACAGCCTGTAATCTGTTTCTCATATTGCTAACAAGCCTCGCACAGTCCAACCTTTGTAAGAATTCCACACATGTCGCAAACAAATGATGAGATCAGCTTCATTTCCTGATGATTTGACTTGGAGACACTTTCTCATTACACCCCATAAGTTCTCTATTAGGTTGAGATCGGGAGAATTGGCAGGCCAAGGAATCACCGTAATGTTTCGAGATTGCAGCCATGCCGTTGTTGTTTTAGACGTGTGGCAGGACGCACCATGTGGCAGGAATATGAAGTCCTCACCAAATAGATCTTCTGCAGAATCGAGGATGTAATTCTCCGATACTTCTTGATATACCGGGTGGGCAAGAAATAACGTGAGGTGTTCAGAGCTCGCTAGCGGGAATTCTATTAGGCCAAATGCAGTACATTTTGGTGTATATACTTAGTGGAACATGCAGTTTCGATTTCTGCAAAAAAAAAAAAATAGTACCAAAAGTCGCCACAGGAGGCGCTTATTTCAAGAAAACAATGAATACCTAATTGTCAAATGAACAAATACCGTACAAACCAACTTTAGTAACAACAACAAACAATGTTTTATTTTTAATTACAAATGTGTTTCAATATGACCACCAGTGTGCTGTTCCAATAGCTGCATGCGGTACACGACATTTTCTACGGCAGCTGGCAGCATATCTGCATTAATTAGTCTGATATGTAACGTTATTTGATCCTTTAAGGTTGAGAGGTCAGGAACATGTGCTTGATACCCAAGGCTTTTCAAATATCCCCATAACCAAAAATCACAAGGGTTGAGATCAGGCGACCTGGGTGGCCATACCATGGGAAATGCACGACTAATTATTCTGTTGTCTGAAAAACGTTCTCGCAAGATCTGCTGCACCTGACGTCCGATGTGCGGTGGCGCACCATCCTGCATAAAAATGGTAGAATCCAGACGACCCTTTTCCTGCAATCGTGGTATCACAAAATTCTCAAGCATATCGGCATACCTGGCAGAATTGACGGAACAAATCACCGGTCCACGGGGACGGATTTCTTCAAAAAAGTACGGGCCGATGATGAAAGAAGCAGTAAAGCCGCACCATACGGTTAGTTTCGGTGAATGCATAGGAGTTGGCAGACACACTTGTGGATTTGATGCAGCCCAAATACGGCAGTTGTGGGTATTGATATCACCATTCAAATAAAAATGTGCCTCATCACTCCATAAAATTTGCCATGGCCATGCATCATCCACTTCCATACGTGCTAAAAATCTCAAAGTCAGTTCGGGTACGTTTTGCAATCGCTAAAAATCTCCAGGAAGCAATTGTTGAACAGGTGTGAGTTTATAGGGATAAAATGTCAATATCTTATGCAATATTTTCCTCACCGTCGAATATGGGATATCTGTTTGGCGTGCTATTGCGTGTGCACTGCTGGTACCCTGCACAGTAGTCATCTCCTGTTCCACAGCAGCAGTTGCAACTTCTTCAACGTGTTGCTGCCTGATTCGTTTGCGTCCCCGGCCTGGTTGCACTCCTAGAGTTCCGGTAGATTCAAATCGTTCAATCATTTTCCGTAAGTTAGTTATGCTCATCGGTCCTCTTCGTAACGTTTTCAATCGCCATAATTCACGAAGGGCAGCACTTGCATTGTCGCTTTTCTGATAAAACAACTTGACTAATAACGCCCGATCAGGCAGACTAAGCGTCATCGTCAGGCCATTCGTTCGTGAATGATGGGAAATCCTCAACCTTGCCTTTTATTGTCATGATTGCTCAACACGGAACGCGCTTATGCAAATGTATTCATTGCTTTCATGAAATAAGCGCCCCCTATGGCGACTTTTGGTACTATTTTTTTTTTTTTGCAGAAATCGAAACTGCATGTTCCACTAAGTATACACACCAAAATGTACTGCATTTGGCCTAATAGAATTCCCGCTAGCGAGCTCTGAACACCGCACGTTATTTCTTGCCCACCCGGTACTTCGGAGGTTACACGGGTCTTCAAAACATTAACTGTCATTCTCCTTCAGCGGCCATAAACCCCCATACCATGACATTTACAGCAAATTTGACAGAACGTTTAAGACACTCTTTGTTGACTGCTTCCGTCGTCGTTCTCCACACACGGGTCTCTTGGTCACCATGGCACACGCACAACACTGATTCATCGCTGAACAGTACATTATTCCATGCATATCACTCCAGAGAAGATGCTCTCTGCACCACTTCCCACGAGAGTTCCTTTGCTTGCGCGTCAGCGCGGGCTTTATCGTTGGAACTCTTGATGCAAACTTCAGTTGACCTGGATACGTGTATTCCATGCAAGCTCACAGTCGATGAATGTGCCGAACGCTTTTAAAACAGTTTTCCATGATGGTTTTCTTCATGCAACTTTCATCTTGCACATTGTTGCTCGTTTTCTACGGTAGTTGCGTCGTCTTGTCGCAAAGCAGTAACCACATTTGTGTTGCTGAATAGTTCTGGATACTTTTCATTGTGAAAATTTTGCTTGTAGCGATATCCTTCTGCGTTTTACTGTTTTGATTAGGGCTATGATGAGGATTTTCGTTGTTGCTGAAATGTCGATTTTATGGCCCATTGCAGTGAGACAAATAGCTTTCAAGTAGTGTTAAATGATAGAGATGTTATGCTTACACACTTTCAACTGATCAACTTAAATACGGAAGGCTCAACTACCCTTCCTACCCCGATATTCTTATATTTTGAACCAATAAATTACGTATTCTAATTTTCTGAATCGTTAGTTTATTTTTTTTTTACTTTATTTAAATGAACTACTGTAGTTCTGAATCTTACTTTTGTTATGCCAATAGCAAGACATCACCTTTTCTGTACAATTTTAATTTTAATGAAACGACTTATTATTGGGCCAGCATGTGCATCAGAATGTTGTCTTATGTGAGTATTCTAATATTTTGAATAGGAGGTGTATTATACCCACAGCTCAATGACAAAAAAATCTTCTGCATTTCTGTCCGCTTATTCTCTTTATAATTTCATGAACTTTTTCCCAAATCACAAATTTGAATTTCACTTCCTGTTTTGTGTTTTATTGTCGTGATTTATATCTGTTGTCGGCATTTTCATTGCGCTGCTTTTCAAAGGATTAGACCTCAATGATGAATGATATTGATTTAAGCTTGAAGCGCTCAGAATGCCTATTAAATTCAAACGAAATTGAATTTCTTATACAACTTAAAACTATACTTTATTTAATTAAAAACCATTTTTAGTGAATACATTTTTAAAACATATTTTATTTTTCGCCATTCTATACGCATAAAATGTAATCAAATAACAAAACTAAAACATATGTATAAAAACTGATTTCAGTTTATTTATAAAAACTGAATTCGTGGAGAATCATAGAGAAAAGGGAAAGTTCATTTTGATAGAATGGCACATTATTTGCCCCCTTCTCCCTTTTCAACATTAATTTCAGTAATGTAATTTCACTATCTGGCCATTACCTTTTCTTGTATTCACAGGAATTTTTAACCCAGGTACAAAAATTCATAATTTTCTGGGTAAAGATGACCATATACAAATGAACAGGCTTTTCCTTGGAGGTGGAGATAACGTACAATAATTTGCGTGTAATTTATCCTGAATCGGACACGTAATTTACGTGAAATATAAATTGCGCGTTGGAACATCAACAGACGCAACAGCATATGACACAGCATTTTTGGATAATACACACGCAAATGTGTCTGCTGCCCCCAAAGGTTTACTTGTGCACTAAAAATTGTTGAATTATTGAAATTCTGACTTCGGATTCTTAAAGACCATCAAAAAATAGAATAGGAATGTCTGCAGACCCACTCTCTATCTCTTTGTCTTCATCGATAAAATTGGGTTCAAAACTTTAAAAGTTTCACACTTTCAGGGCCTCTATCTCCTAAACGGTTGATTCAATTGAAAAAACACCAAGAATAAAACATTTCTCGAATATTGTGTACAATTTGAATATACCATTAAAAATAGAGGTTCCTATTTAAGATTTCTCAAGTTACCCCCTCACAAGGGGGGGGGGGGTAATTTTTTAACTAATGAATTTCCCCCGCGAAATAATTCACTTTTGATTTTGGACATTTTTTCGTACAGATATTCAGTTGTCTCAAGATAAATGCCTCACCCTATATATACAGGGTGTATCAGGTTCGATGGTCATAAAGTAGCTAGCGTGATCCTTTGCATGATTACAAACTTAAAGTTCCTTATAGAAAATGTCGAAAACTCAAAATATAAATTGCGTCGTTACGTCATTTATGAACTTTCCGCACCAGCAGTTCATTAAATTCAAAGGGGCGATTACAATTAAATCGGCGGCAATTGTTGAGATTAAATGATATTTTCGACAGGTTTTCAGCAAACTTCGCGTGATGTTTAGACCCTTAACATTTGAGTTTTGAACATTTTGCATAAGGAACTTTAAGTTTGTAATCATGCAAAGGATCACGCTAGGTACATTATGATCATCGAACCTGTTACACTCGATGATCATCTGCACCGTAGAGAAGAAGAATTTCTTGATGGTAAATTGGGTCCATTATTTTCTGTTGGAAGTAGGCCGTGTTGATTTTAACGTTAGTAGCCACCCTATGTAAACTGAGCTTTCCAAGAACATAATATGTATCTGCAACAATACATAATTTGGATAACTTGTCCTTGCATTGGTTGATGCGGATAATGAATATGTCGCGGCTTATTGGCGTCATCCGGGTACAGCCAATCATCATCTAGCGTAAGTGATTTGTTTCTGATTTTAACTCTTAATCCTCTTTATTTTTAATGTGATGGACATGGTTAGGGCCATTCTAAAGATCACGTTCGTTCTCCATGTTAGGCAGTAATTTAGAAGTGTTATTCATCACCTGTGTCGGAAAGGGCACATATGTAGTTTTAGGCTTAACCTTGTCAACTAAGAGCGTAGTCCTATTCTACAGTGCACATGCTTTAAATTGCGTGCAATCATCACCCATTACGTAGTCACGACGAATATTGCAAGAAGTTCAAAATCGTTCATTGTTAACTGCTTCAATGAACACCTAGAGAGAACGCCTGGGCCAACACCATCTAAACAGAAGGCTTGCGCACAGAAACTTCATACACTGTTACATCATCACATCTAGTCATAATTTAGGGCTTATAATTGGTAGGAGGTTTCCGCTCTCAGGTCTTATACTAGGAGGTGTTGCCTGGGCACGGAAACGTAATACGTTGTTACGTCTTCATAAAAAGTCATTGTTAATCTATTTCTACCAGTAATAAGCCCAAAATTATGACTGCTTATGATGATGGTACAATATACAACATTTCATTTTCGTATGAAGGAAGCCTTCCCTTCAGGAGGTGTTGCCTCAACCCTATTTAGCAAATGCAAATAGCCACATCTAAAACGGAAAATCAGTGTAAAAAAGCAAAGGAACGTCGACTATTCCTGCAAAGGTCGACATTGAACCAAGAAAAAGATTCAAGAAAGTGGATTCAGTCGCCTTTCGGGAATAAAGGGGGGACTTTGATCGTCGTGTTCCTGAATAAAGGTTACTTGATTATTCAAATAAAATATTTATGATAAAAGCATTTACTTTCAATTGCGTTTCCTGTAATTTCGAATCTCCTAAAATGACAGATGTCTTTGTTATTTCCAATATACAAATATTTAAGTTATTCTTATGCATAAACAGGGGAAGCCAATGAAAATTGGAAAACCGTTTTCTGCGAATTCGTATTTATAAAAATATTAATTAAGCATTGTAATTTCATTGCCTCTACCTAATCGGAAAAGTTCAGATTAAACTGTCCACGGCCTTCTAGAAACTCTTGATTTCTAGAAGGCCGTGATTCGTCTTAATCAGATGAATGTTCTGCTCTAATTTTATTATCTATGAACTATATATAATTAAATATCAATATTATCTTTGGCTGTATTAATGCCTTAAATCAGGTATCAACTATCTTTTTAAACTGAGAAAATTATTATCTTGTAAAATGAACGCTTAATTAAAGCATTGGCTTTAAAAAGCAACAGAATATAACTAATGTTTGTCGAATAAAGAACTGCAGAACAATTTTTCATTGGCTGTTTAGCCGTGAAATTCGATAAATTTAAAACGAAGAAATGACAACGAACAAATAAATTAAATTTCATCAACAGCGCTTTATTTTTAAGTACGAGCTTCATAATTAATTGGTTTCCTTAGTTTAATTCGTAAGGGAACAGCATCTGGAAAAACTAAGTAATCACAACTTAAGCGGTTTTCTTTTAGAATAATTGGGAGGAAAAACATTCGCTCGACACTCATTCCATCGATTAAGGATGGAATATTAGGATGAAAGAATTTCTGAAGAACCTGCAGAGAAGAAGCTGTCGCTTAGAGTGATTTAGGATTTGTATAATAGCTGTTCCAGGAGGCACTTCACATCTTAATTGTTATTTATGGAAATGAGCTGTAAAATTAATGGTATGATTGACTACAAATGTTTTTCTTCCCGTCAAGGAAAGGATTTCCTGGAGGTACAAGGGAAGAAGCTCTCTCTATCTTTTTTATCTTTAGTGGATCCTCCCATGCACAGCACGGAGCGCTCAGGGAATCATTTTCTCTGGTTGATTCACCCTTCGTGTCGTTCAATCGATAATGTATGCATGAAATGAAAAGGAAAAAAAGCTTTTCAGTGGTTGTAGGGGAATGTGGAGACAATCGATCTCGTACGAATTTGATGGTGATGGAGCCCAGGTTTCGATTGAGTTTATTTCGCCACCTGTAACGAACCGAGAAAATATCGGTTTCTAGTGAAAGGCAATTGTGATTTCGATCGAACTCGAAAACACCTTTTCCCTAGCGGAGATACAAAGGAAATGTAATTATGTAGCAGTTAAAATTTTAATAAATAGGTGAATTTGTTTCAATGTCAGACTGTGAAATAATTACGACAGTTTAAATATGCAAATATGCTATAGAGAGCTGGAATATTAAAAATGTTTACAAATAACCTTTTCATTGGGATTTGAATGTAACAATCAATAAATCAATTAAGATTAACTAAATTTTACTGTAGCAGATCAGAAAGTAATCCGATAGAATATTTTGATTTTTCCACATTATAATAAGAACACAATTTTATTGATCACCTGTAATCACCTGTAGTTTTATTGATCACCAGCAATAGAGTAATCTGTATATCTTCCTTTTGCGTTCAATACACCTTGATTGCGTCGTGGCATGGATTCTACAAGATGTCGGAAACATTTCAGTGAAGATGGACAAAACGCCAGGATAAATGCATAAAAGTTACTCCTTTCGATTCGATAGGCGGTGAAGACATGTTGCAAATATCACTTTTCAGTTTGGTTATAAATGCTATATAGAATTGAGATTTAGTGATTATACTGACCACCATAACAAGGAAAACTCACTGCCCTGTGCGTGTGAACCATTCTGTGGCTTTACGGTCCTTGTATTACAATTTACGCCAGATGGATAAATTGTAACCATGAATAGATTACGGTGATTCGGCAACAATGTAGAAAAATATAGTGAAACTCCACCTATCTTCTCCTTAACTACGATTGGTCGAAGCCTAATCACAACCCGACATCGTGCTGCAAGCGCTTGAGCAATTAGTTCTTTTGTTTTCTTTAAAAAGAAATTCACAAATTTTTTAGTCTCTAAATGCATATTTAGTAAAACATAATATTGTGTTAGTTAAACTTTATTTTTATCAACACAAAAAATCACCTTTTAAACTGCTGAACTGCAATTAGATCAGGCTCGCCACAAAAAAATATGGCTGACGATGTTGTTGGTGCATCTTGGGAGATAAAAGGGCAAATTTTAGGGATTCTTTTAAATGTCCAAAATTATTATTATTTTAACCAGTTTGTCATAAAACGTTGAAAGTTTATTCAGTAGGCGTTTTTTTTTAGCAGCCTATGTGGTGGATTGTTCAGGAAACCAATTAACAATGTATTCATATCATACGTAGGGTGAAAAGGCCGACCAATCGCAGTTAGGGAGAGGATAGGTGGAGTTTCATTATACGTGTTATTGAGATGCCCCTTCTACAGGTATGAGGAGACCTAACCCATACTGATACTTTCTCCATTCCATAATCTCTCGCCATCAACCTGCATGGTTGTCACGATGGATCTAGATATCCTCATGCTGTTGTTCTCGTCAATGACCCTGCCATCTGCTTATTCAACGGATCATGCAACACCTTTCCAATCACCAACAGTTTAATATTAACAAAGAATTCACGAAATTCATGAAGTTCAAACGAAATTCATGCTACAAGTCCCTACGAGTCCCTACGAGATCCTATTTCTGAGTCTTTTCAATTGGCCAAACAATATCATCACAAATTTCGCCACGTTTCCATAATAACTATATAGCTCCACGTTGATTTGTAGTTGACATTGATCTTCAAATCCCTGGAGTCAACCGATTTGGCACAAGTGCGGTATACACAATTTCAGTTCACCCTAAAAAGTCATCAATTTCGAAGGAATTTACTCCATAGAGAAGTAACAATATCATTACACTCGTATACATATATATTTAGAAATTCATCTCTGTACTTTCGTTGAGTCACTATTTATCTGCTTCCCCTGTTTTACGCCATTCGATATACACCATAGCCTCTGTAATGCGTTCTTATTATATAAGAATAAGAAAAAGTAGCTACACCTATGAAGCTAGAACAATGAATTTATGTGACAGACAGGTTTGAACGATTACAGAGAAGTCGAAGGGAAAAAGGGAATATACATGATTTAATAGGAGTAGAATAATGTGTTTGTTTATTTGAATAATGTGAACTCCTTGTGTATAATTAGATAATATAATAAACAATATAAATGAAATAAAGTTACCTATTATAATGCAATATTGGAGATGAAATGTCATGCAGAAGAATAATTTAATAAAATGTTTTCAAGAATTACCATTCTCATCATCAGTTTGAGATTTTTTGAAACGTTTTGTTCAAACATGCCAAAGCTAGGGCACATAATTCTCATGCCACCATGGAAGACTGGGGAAGCTGAAACTCAGCACATTAACGCATCCACCAAACAGTCCGGATTTTGTCGCTGTGTGGTTTTCCAACGTTTTCCTAAAATGAAGGAAGATCTTCGTGGAAATCACTACGAATCCGATATGAAATTCTTCCGCTATTGCTTTACTAACTTATTTATTGTTGGCAGAAGTATACTCACTTATCTGCCCACTATATTCAAATATGTAGGTAGCTAATTAAAGTACAAATTATAAGAAAATTTCCCATATTTCTGATAGTACATAACGGGAAAGAAACCACCGAATTCCGACCGGATTTGCCTTTTATTCCTGGCTATATCAGGAATAAATAAAATCTTGTAAACATTCCAAGGAGGAGCTTTAGCAGTGAAGGAGAAATACATTTAATAATTTATTAAAAAAATTAATCCCCCCTCCCCCCGAGTAGGGTAAGTCAAGTAGCAGATCCTGAAGTCACCTGTTTTTACCTCTCTATCTAAACTTTTTAGTTCTCCCCAAGTTTTTTAATCAAAAATTAATTTTCTCTAACGTAATATGTAGAAAATGTAAAAAAAGCTCGTATTTTCTTTCCTTTCTCATCATTTCCGAACGTGTGATATATATCAAGCCATAAGTCTTATGTTGGCATAGTTCTAAAGACCACGTGACTACCACCTCCGCAAACCCGACCCCATTGGAACACCTGGGCGTAAACTTCATAGTAATGTAGATCTTTCCTAGAGGAATCTGGATACTGAATTTCACGCCTTTACGTACTTAAATAGCACATAGATATGTTGTCCTCTCTGAATCCCACCCCCGTAATTCCGACCCCAGTGTACCAATCAAAACCAAACTAAATAGTGCAGATAGGAAGCTACATTCCGAATTCCAACCTTCTACCTCAAAAAATGTAGAAATTATGAAGGGGTACACGGTTAAGACATTATAAAACCAATAAGTAATTCCATTCTTTCGCTACTGAATAATATAGATTGTGAACACTTGAGCAATCGTGCGTCAACAAAGCGATTTCACGTGCGCGCGCCGATGTCAGCAATGCTTAAAAGATGAACAGAAAGTAACAATGTATTCCTTCTTGATAAATCGACTGTTATATGACCTGCCATTATCTTTTTTATTCTTTACAGTCACTGTTTTAGTACGTGAATTCGACTTGAAGGGTCCGCTAAAAATTCTGAAAAGTTGATACGGCCGAGCTAAGACTTTGATGGTCATATTTCTGAAAACAGAATTTGAAAAAGTTAACCCGTTTTCAAGTTATCGTGCAAACGGCGGACGGCCGGACGGACGGATAAACGTTCAGACCAAGGGCGCATTCTTATAAGTAGCTTTTATGCTAAAGGCTCCTAATAAAGGAGAACATGTGAGTTCGTCACGGAAACAGTTTTGCATTGTTGTTGCACGTTTAAGCATTGTTGGCGCTGATTTGAAGCACACGCCGGAACTGAAAAGTCACCTGATCATTGTTGTCTGAGCAACAATTTTTATCAAACTGAAGGAGAACATGTGAGGAGCAACAATATGAATTGAATTTTAAATGTGCGAGCTTTGCAACAATATGAATTGAATTTGAAACTAATTACCGTGCAAACTGCGCGCAATAAAATCTTGTATCAGGAATAAAAGACGAAATCTATCCGAATTCCGTGCGTTTTCTTTCTCGCCAATGGGCACTGCTGCCTAAAATTATAGATTGTACTGATTGCCCAATTACGTGTAAATAAACGCTGTACGTGTGAATGGAATTCAGAACATAGCATCATTTTGTGAAGACACCGGGCTTTCGCAGCAAAAGTAAGTGACCGATTTTTTCTTTTTTTATACAGTAACGTGTATAAATTGTTTTATAATTTCTTTGAATTTGCACTAAATTACTTGTTTTCTTGGAAATTGTTTCCTTTAGAACGTTTATTAAGCGAAATTGACTTCTGGAAATTTGAGTTGGCAATTCTGGTAAGGTCAGGTAAGGGGAAGAGAAATGGCTCAGAAGAGAAAAAGATGTGAAGACCATGAAGTTGAGGCTTTTATTTTTGACTTAAATTCGCTAATTGTACTGCATGGGATTGTACTTTTGCTTCACTTTCAGGTCCTTCTCAACCTATGGGATTAATTGATGATATCTTCAATGATTGGGTAATGATTGACCAATGTGTTTCAATTGTGAAAGAATCAACCAACATGGAAGCAGATGAGGATGCTCTGGCCGACATCATCTCTAAGAAAAAGAAAATGTAAACCAAGAAGTTGAAATCAATAACGGCGATGATGACGAGGAATTAATTAAACCATTGATAAAATAAATGACCATTTAAAAGTTCAGAGTAATATTCATGATTTTTTTAAGAAGTCAAGCAAACATTAGACAATACTCTGAATAAATTATTTTCATAAAATACTGTACGTGTATAAATGGTTATTTAAGCAAACAAACTTGTCTATATGTAAGTATAAACACATGCTCGACAAGCAAGTGCAGAAAAAAGAACCCTAGTTGAAGATCTAGAGTGTAAGCTATAACCATACGAAGTTTCATTAAAATTCGTGATGCGCGAACAACTACTGACACGTTAGTTTTATTATATGCATAGATAAGATATTTCTTTTGGAAATCAACGTCAAATCTCTTTTTCATTACAAATTTTGATGATTCCGATGACTCCTACTTGAAGATGGGGGTTAAGGGAGTTAACTCGAGTCGCACTCCAAGCGAATAAAGAAACTACAAGTGACTCCGAGCGCGCCTTGATGTTGGGAGTCAAGGAAGCTAACTTCGAGCGAATAAAGAAACGGAGTACAAATGACTCAGAGCATGGATGAAGAATAGCCATCCATGCTCAGAGTCACCAGAGTCACTCCGAGTGAATAAGTGAAAGCACCCTAGGAGGTGTGAGATGCACAATCGTGAAAGAAATGAAACCATCAGCTTCAGTTAATTTTTTTTTTCTTATTGTATGTTCATCAAACTTTCAGATGGTTTGAATAGGAGGAATTCACGATTTTGTGAACCAGGTGCCCGCCTCCCTTTGGGCTTTCCATCTTGACAACTTGATTGTCTTTAAGACACTTAGTGACAGGATGGCTGTACAAGTGTCTGCGATAGCCCAATTGGTAGAGGCGTCGACCATGACAATCGAGGTTCCTGGTTCGAATCCAGGTCGTAGAATTTTTCCATCCATTTTCTAATTAAGGGTCCTAATATGAACGATAACTGAGATATGAACAGAAATAATAATGCTGCCACCAAGATCAACAAGTTAATAGTTCAGATTCTCTAACACCTAGGATATGAAATTTGGGGGAATAATAGGGTACAAGTAACTGTGTGTGCCGTTAAAATTTGATCGAATTCCAAAGCGTAGTTTCCGAGTTCACAGTATTCACATGTGAGCGTATTGGCATACAAAAAAATACGACGTACGCGAAAGGTGAACTAGTATTGGTTCATCGGAAGGTTTTACCTAAAAAGGGAAATAATTGTTTGACACTGATGGTGTTGTATGTACAACCATTCAAGGTGTTGTGTTATTCTTCCGACAATACACTGCGTCTAGACAGATTAGATGACGTTAAAGACCATCGAATTTGGAAGGTGGCCACTAATTATGTCAAACGATATAAATGAAGCTTTAAGACGAACTGACGTAGATGGGATTTCAAAATAGATCAGAAAAACATTTACCTCAACAGAAGAATTTCGACTTGTTGTTTAACTCATTTTGTCTTGGTCTTTCGAATCATTCGGTTGGGATCCGGAGGGTGTGGTGGGGTTGCAGTGCAGCAAAGTCTAGCATCCTATGACCATCTTGAGAAGCCGACGACAAAGAGCTTTTCTGATGAAGGCTTGAATATTCCTAACTAGGCAATTAACTTCATAATCTTTGTCCTTTTCCATCCTTCATCTCATTGCCGTTCTCCGTGTCTTTATCGCCATCCGTCGCAAGGCTTGAATTGTACGGAGTTTAATGTGATTTTGCCCAGAACTGTGCAGCACTTGTTCAATATGTCAATGTTGTTGGCGTAAAACCTCATCAAGACAAACTCTCCTATTTGTAACCATTTTATGACAGAATTGTCTGTCAGTATCCGGAAAGAAAAAAAAACAAAACTGTATAGAATTAACTCTTACCAAAGACAGTATTTAAAATTAGAACTAAAAGAAAACTAAATACGTTAATTCTGTAAAACGTCTATGGAAAGGCTTGAGTAAAAGACTTATTTTAATTGTTGTAAAACTAAGATGAACATTCTAAGGAGGTGCCAGAGGACAAAAGTGCAGTAAACCCAGAGGTAGAGCGGAAAAAAATCGCGTCAGAGAGACTGTTGAAAGTAACGTTATATTTTTATTACAAAATGGAGACAATTGAAATCAGATTTGTTTGTTGAAAGTTTAACCTAACCTTATAAAATTAAAGACAAAAATAATGTTATGTCCAATGGACCCTGATTAAATCAGGAGGTCCGCATTTTAATTCCCAAAATGAACCGACGTGACAAATGAAATAGGATAATATTTGACTGAAGGAAAAGTAAGTTGCATTGAATTTTATAACTTCGAGAACTTCCACTTTGTTAAAGAACTTTTGATACAGTTGTAAAGAGGATAATGAAATTAATTGAGATTGTTCCAGGATGTTGGTATTCAGAAAGATTTCTTTTAAATATGACAGCACATTGACGATACGATATAATTGTTAGCAATATGTATGCAGTATCTCTATCCTCTCTTCACGAACTAAAGGCAGCTTAATAGCGTCCGTAACAATCTTTTCTGTAAAGTTTACGAAAAATATCGTTACAGTAGTTACTTATGAAAGCCATATCCTCCCTGGATCTATTAAACTTGAATATTTGCTGGCTAGAAGTCAAGAGAAATATGCTTGCCAAATTTCATGTTTGTAGGCTTCATAGTTGTGGAGATTTTCGTGATGAATGAATGAACGAGTGTACATTTTCGCGCTCTCTTTTTAACCGACTTCAAAAAAAGGAGGTTATATGTAATAGTATAGATATAAATGAGGATTTGTTATGACAAAACTGGATAAGTGAAGTACTATCTGAGATGCCCGTCTTCGCTGAGCTTTTCAAGGCAAAACGAAGGCGGGGTATCAATATATGTATATTTGCTCTAGGTATATATATATATATATCAATGTTTTTTAAGGTTTGACCCTGGGACCTGTTAATTATCATTGCATAAGCTGGGCGAACGGGAAATTGTCGACGTTGGAACTCCACAAAATGATCAGTCGCCTGTAACGGTATTCTTGGTATTAAAACGAATTGCCCTGCGTTATCCCCGCTGAGTATTGTAGCTTGTAATGAACCTGATTATTCGGAATTAGCTGTTGCATTGTTTAATACCCAAACGTTCAACCTAATGACCGTCGGCTCTACAATTTACCGAAAACTTCGGACGTTGTTGAGGTTTTAACTGGCAGTGGAGTCAGTACACATGGTAGGGTTCGCCGGATTTTAGAAAATCACCCATGGTATGATCCTCTGCACTATGTGCTTGTTTCCGTACGGAACGCAAGGATGGCATATTTCTGTGCAGTCGAATAACCTATACGTGTTACGATACGCCAGTTTTAGGCTTACCATCTTTAAATTCGTCACGTACATGTTTAAGCTCGGCGAAGACGGGCATATATAATCAAAATCGTACCTTCTCGTCTTCGCCGAGCTTGGCAAAACGAAGACGGGAAACGAATGTATTCCGAAAAGCTGTATACAAAAGCTGTATTTATACAGAAAAGCTGTTTCTGTTTAAAAAATATATTCCGAAGGTTTCGAACCCACAATATCAAAGTTGTCGAACACGCCAAATAACCAAGAAAGTCGCATTGCAAAATTGTAAGTAATTACCGACTTCAAAAAAGGAGGTTCTCTGTTTGACCCGTATATATCTGTATGTATGTATGTTCGCGATTTTCTCAAAAACTACTGATCCGATTTGGATGGGGTTTTCGCTATTCGACTGAGTATTTTTCTGGGAAGGTTTTTGACCCATGAAGTGGGTTCATTTTTGTTAAAAAAGTTCTTGTTTTTTTATTGTTATGAAATAACGCAAGAATGAATAAGTAATGAACTGACCTATTGTTGCACAAACTATGCCTTGCATTGTTGGACATGAGAAATACATTGTTGGTCCGATGAAAACTCTTAATAAAAACCGTTACGGATTCTTTGCATAGTAAGGTAGGATTAAGTGTGTAAAATATCTAGAGTAAATATTCAACCGTTACACATTCAGCGAATTTGCACTGTGAATAATCTCCCGCAATACAGACGTTTTTTAAGTGAAAAAAAAGACGCGCGTTTTATTATAATCTGGAGCAGTTTTACTTTCGACGGAAACGAAACGGGGTCTAGGCGAACTCAGCTCTGATTGGCTCTTGGATGAGTCAGTCTTTCATAAAGTCGCTGTTGTTTTCATGACATCGTGTATAGATATGTATATTATATCGCCTTAGGAAAAATGATAGAAAACGAGACACACCTGCATGGAGAACACGTTTTCGGAGAAATTTAATATGGCTGACAGGACAGGCGGAAGTGGGTTAGAAACAGTCGCTGAAGATTCTGGGAGTGGAGAGATGCTCAGTCGTAGCCAGAGACAAATGAAAGTAAGAGACTGGCAGTGCCCTATTCATTTCGATGAGTGCTATTGGTGCCACCGGAAGTGCAGCAGTCGCCATGTTGCGAGTGGCAAAAACCTAAGGCGGCGTATGTTCTCAATGTAATTTTACCTGTTTTTGTAGATGATTTAAGGAGGTATTAGTAAGCCTAACCTATTTTCTGATTTTTTTTAAAAAAACCTTTATTGCATTAACTAACGATAACGTATACTTTTAATGACTTTCAATAGCTGATTCAATGCCTTACGATGTTTTAAAAGAGCACGTACAACTCGTAACTCCTATCGTTATAATGGAGGCTTATCCAGAGACAAGTGAAAGCATAGATGAAGAAAAATGAAGAAGCAAGTTATTTCCTCATTCATGGTGAAAGTAAATGAAACTAGGGGAAGGATGAAATTATTTTTTCAGTCTTAACTGATTTTTTATTATTAAAAAAGTTGATTTTTGTAACTTAATCAGTTTTTAATACCTAGTAAAGATTTTCATTTGTATTGCTAAATAAAAAGTAAATTTGAATCCCCTTCATATAGCATTACCAGTGGAGTTTCGAAAATAGCTTCAGTTACACAAAAAATTTAAATTGATTCATTCTTTATTGATTTTTAAATATAATAAGTCGTGATAAGACGCCGCGTATATTTTCTTCACTTATTTTTTCTGTCAGCCGCTTGGTTTCATGGTGATATCGAATATTACAGTATGTAATGATAATAAGTCGAAGCACATAATCGTCAGAAGGACTCATTTCAAATGAATGGTGAGTTAAATTAGTGAAAATATTAATTTTGTTGTCCGTTATAAAATATAATGTTTTTGTTAGAATTTTGATAGGCGTATTCAATTTAATTGCTGTTTGCTCTCCTAGATTATAAAATTCACTCCTAATGATTTTTTTAGAAATTTTGCACAGGTTTACTTCATCTTTCAATGGTGTGATAAGGCCTCTTTATAGTTTCGTGCACACTTTTGGCAAACGTTCATGATTTTTACCGAAAGTCAACCAAATGGGTAGATCTACAGTTTCGTGCACACATATTGCCAATGTTCATGATATTCACCGAAAGTCACCAAAATGAATTTAAGGCTGTGGCAGCTCTGATATTGCTCTTTCAACGCTTCTTTACGTTGAATACAGATTATAGATTTAATTACAGACCTAGAAACAAATCCTGCAATATATTCTACAACCGAAGTACAATATTTTGACAAGATTTTAATAACAGGGATTGTATAATATTGAGACGCATATCTGATATGGATTCATGATTATATTCATCAGAATTTTACATGAATTAATGTTTTGTGTCCTGACTCAATTTTAACATGGTAAATTTAATGCCAATCAATTCGTCATTAATTTAATGTAATCAGTTTAATGAAAAATGCTGTATAATTTTGTTGCAGTAATAAAAGATGTATCCACTTTTTACGAAGAATGTCATCCTTTGGAAATCTATAGTGCAAGTGTTTCACTTTCTAATTTTTCGTTTAGCTTTGTAATAGCTATTATACACGGGTGTAAGAGTTTGGTGTTTATTTCTTGAGTGACAGTTGTTTTTTTTAATGTATTCATCACAATAAAAACGTTTATACTTATGTTTACTGACATGTCAGTTAGATGTTTATACTATAAAAAATTTTAAAAACTTGTGTCACAAAATTGTTTTAAGATAATAAATAAATGCAATTTTAATTTTTGTTAATCTGATAATAATGGAATATTTGTAAAGGCAGGGCATTTAAACTGGAAGGATATTTAAAATTTTAATTGCTATCGATAAACCAACCTAACATAATTTATCAAATATTAGCTAATTGATTTTAAAATATTTTAAAATTTTAATTTAAAAGAAAATCTGGTAACCTAAAATAATTTTGAAAAGGTACTTAAATTGTATTTTTTTTAAACAAAAAACGAAAAGGATGAAATGATTCTCAGTTCAATAAAATAATCAATTTGAAAATAAGTAAAGAAGGATCTAAGAGGATTTTTTCTCACGCCAAACCTCAGATGTTTAAATAATTGATGGAACATCTGAGGTTTTTCTTTCCTATTTTTCATCAATAATCAATTTATTAATCCAAATATTGTAATAAGCATTAACTAATAATATAATTACTTGTGAACTGAAGTATCGGATCTTTTTAAAAAAACGATTTGACCAATATGTATGACATTGTGATCCAGTTATTAGAAGGGGGGATTATAAATTGTACATCTGGTACAAATCAACAATAATTTGGATTATAATTAGTGAACTGTATATTTTATTTTATTAACTTTCAAATTATAATTTATAAAGGAGAATTTTTCTAGTTAATTGTTCAATAAAAGGTTAATAAATAATCTCTTCCTCTTTTTCCATTGAAACTATTCTTTTTTTTAAATTTATGTTTTGTGACGTTATCACGTGTTATATAGAGATTTTTTTTGGCGAAAACTTGCTTAGTGGAATAATAGCATTATTCAGTTTTATGGTGAGAATGTGAATAAATATTAATTTTGGTGATAGGTCTTTGCTTTGTTGATAGAATTGATTATTTTAGTGTTAGACACTTATAATACTACACGATTGTGAGGGTAGTGGAGAGGAGGTGTTCTAACAGGATGAACAGGAGGATGAACAGGATGTGGAATTTATGTGATTTAAGCAGAAATTGGTCTGTGAATTAATTGGTGGGAAGAATTATTGGGTTGACTTAAGGATCATTTGTGTCATGGAATAAATATGGAATTTATTGCTATTATGTTAAACTGTGGGTTTTTTTTGTTGATCTTTGAGAAATGAGAAGGGGGAAAGGAGGCCAGATGCTTGGCTCCTATAAATAAGATCGTGGGGAATCGAAAGTCATGTGTCCTGCGAGTCGGTGGACAGGGGGAGGCCGAGGGCTCTCCGTCCCGGACGATTGAGGGGGGAAGGTCAGCCGAGATGCGCCGAGGCGGCTGTGAAACTCCCGCAGCCCGTCGAAGCGATCTGGTGGCCTCTCCTCCCAAAATCAAAGCTCGTGCGGGCTCATCATGGATTTATTAATAGAGGGACTAATTAAGTAGTCGTCCAAATGAGTTCTGCTAAGGTGTTGGCTAGAGGAAGGCTGCGCGCTCTCTCTTCTTGTATGGAAATGTTTTTTAAGGCTCGATGGAAATTGGAAGGTGGGCTGCATTGACGAAAAGGGCTTCTGTGCTGAATTCACAGTTTGCTAAGTAATCAGATAGCTTCTCCTTTCAATTTTGGGAATGCGCAGACTCATCAACATGGAAATATGGGTAAACCCCTTGTTAAGGGTGGCATCTCTACTGAAACCCCGATTTGGCAATTTTGATTAACTTTATGTAACTAAATGGAACCTGGACGTAATCAGCATATCGTAGAGTCATCATTAGAAATTGGAAATTGGAACCCCGACATTCCTCAGAGCAAATTGGAGCAAGTAAAGGAATTTTCTTCAAGTGATTGGCATGGTTGAGAACCCAACATTGAAAAAAGGAAGACAACTACATATTTGAAATCTTCTGTTGAACTTAGTGGGGACACTTTAAGACCTCCAGTGGACTCGCTCACTAATCGATCCGGATTATCTTCAAATGTGTTTTTTGTGCTTCAGTGTGATAAGTGAAATATTTTATGGCCTGTTTAAAATAAAAAGTGTTTTGTGCCCAAGTTTGGATTAATAGTGATCACAAGTCTGCAGGTGTCTGAAACTATGCAATTATAAGTAGAAAAGAGCTTTGATATGTAAAATTTCTTTGGTTGTCATGACAAGAGGTGTGATACAGAACAATTCGAGAGAACTTTATTAGAATTGAGTTTTAAGCAATGCTATCTCTATCCTCAGAGCGATTGAAGAGCTTGAGATTTGCTCATTGAATTTTTATCTTATTTACATTTATTGAATTTTTGCATATTTATCATGGTTGTAAGTAACTGGGATTTAGATTAACTTTCTTCTTTAACGTTAAGAACTATCAACTTTCTTTTCTTTAGATTTAAGGCTTTATTTAATTATTTTTGTATCTCATTGGTATTCTTTTACCTTGAATAAAAGATTTTTATTTAATTCTAATCCTTGCCTATTTTATTGGAATAAATAAGACACAACCTGCCACTTTTTAAGGAACCCAACCTTTGTCCTTGATTGAATGTTTTTCTTGTTTTAAAAGGGTTGATATTGAGCTAGCTGATTTTTTTGAATTCATTGCATTGGATTCTAGTGGAGATTTGATTAAGAGGGGGGGGGGGGGCAATCAAAGGGATATAGGATACATTGGCACCCTTCTTGTAAGGTAGTAAAATCAAGGGTACAGGTTACAGTTTAAGAAATACTTTATTTATCACCAAATAACTTTTTATCGGATGGGCCGATTTGGATGATTATTTTTTGTTTAATAGAGCAAGTTTTTCTGGCGGCCCCATAATAAATTCATCCAGATACCTTAGGTAGATATTATAAAAAATAATTGTTTGGGATTGATTCACATGCATTGCCTCCGACAATCACCGTTTCTTGCCAATCCCATAATGGCGGCGAGAAGGCACCACTAGAGGGGAGGTCACTGCCAGTCTTTCTTCATTTGTCTCTGGTCGTAGCTGATCGGTTGCGTTCTCAGGGCGACTTCTGAAAATTCCAAAAGCCGCGTGCTTGTCGCCTCTAAGCTGCTTGGCGCATGGAATGGGCTGAATGTGTAACGGCTACGACAATCAAACGCGCAAAACAAACAATGGTCCTTTATTTCCTATAATCAAGTGTTTGTCAAAGTTTTTTACCATAAGACACACACAGGGCGAGCATAATTTATTTTGCAGCATACCAAATAAAAATCACAACAAAATTAAACACGCTTTATTAATATAAACATATATAATAAATCAATAAGAAAACCTCTTGTCTATAACTGGATTTTATTCCGCGACCTAAATTTATTCCTCGTATATTGCGTATATATAATAAATCTTTACTATACAGGGTGTTGTTAAATTTCATTACCAAAATGATAGGGGTGATGGAATATGCGATTCTAAGCAAAAAAAAAAGTTCATATGAACATGGGTCCGAATTTGAACGATAACGGAGATATTAACAGAAATAAAAATGCCGCCACTAAGATCAACAAGTTAATAACTCGCTTTCTACAACATCTAGGAGATGAAACTGGGAAGAATAATAGGGTACGCCGTGTACACCATACACTGTGTATACCGTTAAAATTTGAACGAATTCCAACGAGTAGTTTCCGAGTTACGCACTCGACATCGTAACACGTGCTCACATGTGAGTACTAACCACCAAGAGTTACGATGTTGACTACGTAACTCGGAAACTACTCGTTGGAATTCGATCATATTTTAACGGTAGACACAATGTTATGTCCCCTATTATTCTTACAAGTTTCATCATCCTTTCTTTCATATTCTATTTGCTTTTAGAGAATTATCCCTTTTTTTGCTTTGATAAAGGATAGTCTCTATCCGAAACGTCAGCTTTTTATTTTGATTTTGATTAATTATTTTTGTTTATTATATCTTATATTTTTATTTAATTTGTATCTTTTAATTAAGAACTATTATTTATTGTATTCCAGGGTTCTTGTGTCTCGTCCTTCTTTTAATATATATCCGTTCACTACTCAATAAATGTAATAGGAAAATCCACACCTTATTTTCTTTATATTCATAACTAGAATTTAAATCCATCTGACCCCTCAATTTCTTAATTTTCATGCTTCTTCAAATATGAGGTTGTTGCAAAAGTTTTTTTCCGGATTTTTATTCCAACATAAAAACGATTGAACTTGAATGACAGATTCAGCTCTTGCAAATGCCGGGCAATGGATCTTCATCAATTGCTTGGCGTAGATCACCATCTGAAATCATGATTGGCCGACCAGAGAGGTGCATCTTGAAGAGTGCTATCTGCGCGTCTGAACCGGCGATACCATTCTTCTATTGTATGTAAACTAACAGTGCCATCACCTAAACGTTGGCAAATGTTTCGGTGACATTGCGCAGCACTGATCTTTCCAGAATACTCGTAGAAGATTATTGCTCGAATATGCTCGCGTGAAAGGTCCATTTCAGAGCGTTGATGGCACTCACAGATGTATAGTCAGAAAGTTGATTCTTGGATGTAATATAGCAATGATATTCAGGAATCGAATGCAATAATCTGTTTGAAAAAATATGAACACCCCCTTCGGAAAATGAGCTCTTCTTGGGCACGGGTTTACAACCGGAAGAAACTTTTGCAACAACCTGATATTTGTTAAAACCCCAGTGGCGGCTCGTCCATGGGCACTGCGGCACTGCAGCACCCCCAGTTTCACTTTCGATATCAATAAAATTCTATATAATGGCCTTTTTTAACCTTAATATTATTCTTATACATCTATATTATATGAACCTTAAGCTTAATGTCACTAGCTATTCCCTAATTCGTGAAAAAATTACAATTTTCTGACGCAGCACCCCCAGAAATTTTAGCTACGAGCCGCCGCAGGTTAAAACTGCTTTCTAAGATGTTTAGAAGGCTATTTTAGTATCGAATTATAAAGATTTTTTTAGAAAAAGACAGATGAAAAAATATACTTACATCTTCGAATTAAAAGTTGTCTTTTGGAAACGAATGTTCAAAGTTTAATTAACATAAAGCTCTTCTCTCTCGGAGCGGCAACTGTGAACTCGTAAGGTTAATGGAAATTTCATTCCGCCAATTAAAAACCTTCGGTTATTCGTCATTTCTTTCCTTAATCACGGATTCGTTTGCTTTGTCATTAATAATTTCTCGCGAAATCTTCGCAATTGCATAAGCAAATGAAAAGGAAATTAGCAAGTATTGAGAATGCATTAATGGACGGAAAATTCTTTCAAGAAGGGACGAAAAGTGCGTTTTCCGATTGAATGTTTTCATAGAGCATTCAAATTGATCGAAGTAATGAAATAAAATATTGACTAATTATAAGTTCAAAGAAAAAGAAAAGAAACAACGATAAGAGAAAAAAAAAATATCAGTCATGGCATTAAAAAAATTAAGAAGGAACGCTACCAATATTAAAAGTGATATAATTTGTTGATTATAAGTTCATTGAAGCATTGAAGTAATTGATGTACTACTGTGAATAGTCTTCAAATTAAAAGTCAAGAAACTGAAATTGAAGACACTTGAATTAGAAATTTCCTGCCTATTTTAAAAAACCTTGAAATTTTTTATAAGCTGCATTATTCTATAACCTTCATCTTTCACGGGTTTTTTGACTTCCCTTTCTTCAAAATATACACTTTATAAATTAAAACTAGTTCAATAAATTCCTGATCCACAAAGGCAAAGCTCCTCACCCAGAAATTAGACTATCATCACAGTTGGATCCAGAATGATGACACCGATATTACCTATGACACTAATGACGGATGTTGAAGAAAATAAGGAAGAGACACGAAAATCCTGGAATATAAGAAAATTATATAAAAAATAACCCTATGGCACTGATGAACTACTTCTCCTAAACAAAGGACTTATATTTGCAATAAAGAATGGCAAAAACGATTTCGACAACATTTTGGAATCGAAAATGGGACCTTTCACTTAAGAGAAAAATTTCACTATCAATTAGAAAAAAAAAAAAATCTTAACAGAAGATAAAAGAAATCATGACAATTTTAAAACAAGCAAACGAGTGAAAGTTATGTTCTACCTCAAACCTGTCAAGGACGACGGAATAAAGATTACACGTATGCAAAGAGGAATAGGTTAAGCGTGTTAATTAAAACTCCGTTTCTTTAGTCTCGTCAGACCGACCACTTCCGTTTGCTATTGCCAGTGACGCTGACGCAGTTACGCTTCACCCGACTAACAAGGAGAACAACAATCAACCTAGAGTCCGATTTTGATGAAACATGGTATGTAGGTAGAGGATCATCTACAAAGGCCTCTGTGAAAATTCTAGAGTGAGGAAATTCCCATAGGCCTAGAAAATCAAGTTTGAAATTTACTGTAAACACACATAGAGGAAAAAAAACAACAGATTCTCTTAGCTAGCGGCGCAGTAGCTTAGTAGTTAACGTGCTTGCTGAAATGCTCCCACATTTTTTACTGGTTCGAATCCCTCCTTGTTCTGACATTATTTTATATTGTATTAAATTTATTAAATTTAATTAACTTGTTGTCGTAGCAACGGGGATGTTTTTTTCGAAAACAAACGTTGAAACAAAGATTTATTTGTTTTGTTTTGGCCAAAAATTCTGTTTGTTAATTCATATTCAACGCTTCTTCTTGACAATCGAATTTGTAAGATCATATTTGTATTTTTACAATCAAATTTGTGTTTGTCATTCGAAATTCAGCAGCAATTATCATCATTAGTCTTTTTTGATATTCATATTTTTGATATTCATATTCATAATATTCATAATCATTTAATATAAAACCACATTATTTTCAAAACATATTTTAAATTTGTGCTTGTCATTCGAAATTGAACAGCAATCTGACTATCGATTCATTAATGTCTTATTGAAATATAATTGTTATCATCATACAAAAATTTGATCATCAATTAATTATCAATTAAATTAGTAACTTAAATTGCATCATTTGTCACAGAATTTGTAATTAAATTAGAATTATAATTATATAATGTTTAACTGTTTAATATTCATATTGTTTTTATGATTTACCAATAATTTTTCTATCATCTTATTTAATCCAGTTTAAATTCATCAACAATCATCGTGTCAAATGTACGTGCATTGCGTATCATCAGCCAACTATCTTTCATGTATAAGCATAACCCGAATGATGATTATGGTCAGCTGAATTGTGAAGAACAGCAACTTGTGATTTTATACAATCATTGTTCACAGACCTAAAATATTGGAACATTGGAACTTGAAGAAGAAGATAAAGAAGCAGAAGATGATGAAGAAAAAGAAGAAGAAAAGCAGAAGAAGAACATGATCCATTGTATGATCCAGACGAAGATTACATACCTCATGAAAGAAAAGGAATTGCTGCAACTTATTCTGATAAAAAAAATTCATCAAATTTATAATTATTATTGTGATCTGAAGAAGAAAGATGCTGGCAAAGAAATAACGAAAACAAAAAATATTTTCGTTTAGAAACAGAAGCTAAAGTGTATGCAGTGATTGATTATGTTAAACGTGGTGGAAGTGAACATGACAAGTATAAGAAGATTCACGAATACGTAAAGGAGCAATTTCTGGTTAGTCGTTCGAAATGTGTTATTGTTAAAAAAAACCACTGATACAAAAATGTATCCAAGATGCTGTCATTCTTTACAAGCCGTCTAGACAATGTGCCAGTGCATTGTTTTTTTGTTAGAATGAAGAAGAAGCTACATATCACTATGCGTAAAATCACCAGATTTGTGACAAAATTACAAATTATTGACAATCCACAGATAATTCAAAATGCAGAACAGTTTGTCACAAATGTAAATTCAAAAGCAATACAAGAAAATATACCAGATAATATGGTTTTTAACACTGATCAAAGCGGATTCAATTATGAACTGGTATCACCTGCAACGTATGAAATTACTGGCACAAAAAGTGTCCAAGGACAGGTTGTATCCAAACATGCATTGACTCATTCCTATTCTATTCAGAATCTATCAAAATCTGGTTATTTAGGACGTAAGTTTTACATTTGTTTTCAAGAAACAACCGGAAATAGTTTGGAACAGAAGTTGCAAAAGATGTGAATAGAGTAGTTGAAAACTATGGTAATGTGGTGGTCGAATGTTCAAAGTCTGGAAAGTTAACCAAAAATCACGTAGTATCATGGTTCCAAAAATGTTTTGATCCAGATTTTGAATCTAATTCTGTGTTGATCGTGGACAGTTGGGGAGGACATTCGGATGCACAAAAACTAGCCACTGATGATAATAATTTGAATGTTTTGGTAATGCCTAAATCAACAACATCATTAATACAACCGCTTGACGTATTCTTCTTTAGGCAATACAAAATTTTGGTTAGAAGACTAAATGAAATTGTGCAAATTTTGTATTTAAATTCAAAGTGGGTCTCCATGATATACCTAGGTCCCCATTTCTCCCAACTCTCCCGTTTTCTATCTTCCCTCGGACTCCGAGTATCCTTACGCTCGACCCTCTCGTCCACCCGCACACTGAACCCCCCATCCGCCGTCGTTTACGATAAACTCGCACAACCAGGCGTCTACCGCCTCGAATGTACGTTGTGCGACAAATATTACGTCGGATTATCCGCCCGTACGTTCACAGTACGTTTTAAAGAACATGCCAAGTCATATACCAAGAATGACAATCGGTCACACTATGCAAACCACCTGAGGAGCACCGGACACCCCCTTAGCACGCAAGATGAAGTGATGTCCGTCTTACACATATGCCATAAACCTTCAAAAACTACCACCCTCGAAGCTATCGAAATCTACAAGGCCAAGAAGACCAACTCCGACCGATTACTCAACTGCCAAGCCGACTTCGACATATTTAACATGCTTAATCCTGTTTCTGATTTATTGTAAACTGATTTTATTTTGTCAATCTCCCTTTTCTATTTTATTTTGCCCATTTATTTTGTCAATCTCCCCTGTTGACATCCGGATATGTTCTCTATACGGTCCGCGTTTTCTCTTTTTTTCGCATCACTTTTGTCATTTCCCTATAGTTTTATATTTTAATTATTTTATGCTTATCTCGCTGTTTCTTTTATTGGCCATTTCCTATGTATCATATTTTACGCTCATTGGCCTATCTGTACCATTTTTCTGTATATAAGGCTGGGAGCCTCTTGTTGTGTACTTCAAGCTACTTCTGTACAAATCGATTATCCGGACCATACTCCTCTATGGCATGCCTGCGTGGGCGACTATCTGTAAAAGCAGATGGAGTGAACTACAGTCATTCCAGAATGTTACCCTGAGGACCATTGCCCAGCTGGACAGAAGGACGGTGAAAAACCAATCCATCCACCTCGATTTAAACATGGCCCATATCGGTAAGTTTATACAGGATCTCCTTTTGATTATGATACAGAAGATGAAGACTCACGACAATAAGCTTGTGAAAGGGATACTGGAGAACTCAATGAATATGAACTGGCATACGAAGTATCGTAAACCGAGGCACGTTCTTGACATCAATTTTGAAGATATTAGCAACGTCTCTTTCCCAGACTACTGGAAGATGTGATAATCTTATTTCTCCTTGTATTTTTTATTTCGTTTGTTTTTTGTCTCTGACAATCGTCAATCTTACTTTCTTTTTTGTATAATATGGAAGACCGCTTGGGTTGGTTAGGCTTCTTGACTACCTCAGTGTATTTCCTTTGGAGTTTATTCTGGTTAGATGAGCTTTGTGAAAGCGCTGCTTTCGTCCCATCCTAACGAATGTACACTTCACTGTTCGATTGTCGATTGTTGTGTACCTGATCGATATCATATGATGATATCATATCGGACCTCTTCATCAGGACGGAACCTAGGCTGAGGACAATCAGGACGATCAAAACGGACTAGCTCTTCAAGGTATCACTCTACTCTCTTTTCAGGTATCATTTCATTATTCTCATTTCACGGTGCGCCCTTTTCAGGGCGATATTCACCTTCCGTTACGTCTTATGTGCTGGTCCCTGGCGTTGGAATTAATATTCCCGTAAACCAGTACATCAAGACGCTCATTATCCTTCTGGGTCCCTGGCGTTGGGATTAATTTCCTCGCAAACCTAACTAAGGACATTTTCTCATATCATCTATTATTATTCTAATCATTCACGAGCGGGTCCCTGGCGTAGAATTAATTTTCTCGCAAACCTGACTTGTTCTTTTTTCTTAGAGCTAGGTGCGTCCTTCTTAGGACGGCTTCTTTAGCACACACCTAGCTGCGTGGTTACTTCCCCCCCCCCCTCCCCTGGTTCTATACATTTATATATGATGGCTTCGTCCAAATTAACCAATTTGAAGTCGGCTAAAGAGCATTTGCTAGTGGCGGATGGTAAAACTGTGTCCTGCGAAAAGGCCTACCGGGATGCCTGCTTGGATGCTAGGTTTGCTGCATTTGACCTAGTGTTCAACGAAATGTTAGAAGCCCTCCGGGATAAAATAAACGCTTAGTGCACTGGAGGAAAAAGTCGAATCCCTACACAAAAGTTTTGAGGAGAAGTTCGAAGGTATCAATAAGGAAATTAAGGACTCTCGTAGAGATGTTAGTGACAAGATAGGCGAACTTAAGGAAGCCTTTGGGAAATGCTCCGGGACTCCGAAGGCAAGAAACTCCACGGAAGATAATCCAGTTGATAACTAAATTTGAAAAATCAATAAAAACTAAACGGGCAGCGATAGAAATACACCGTTTGTTGCAATATGCTTCGGACAACAGTAAATTTTCTGGCAGACAAACTTTTGAAATTAGTTCACGGTGTAGTTCTTTCGCTGCCCGTTTAGATTTTTCAAATATACCAGTCATTTTTGAAACACCTGGTATTTATTACGATACCTTGAAAACAAATTAACTTTTTCAAAGTCTGTTTTAAACAAACCATTAATATGGGACAGAGCACGAACAAGTACGAACGTGAGATAGCCGCAATAAGTACGTACTATAATGGCACGTGCTTTAATGGTATCATTATAATACCCCCTTAAAAACTTCCTATAACCAGATATGGCATGTAATATATCAAACAAATCGTCACAACACATCATGAACGAATATATAAGAGTAACTAGCGATAGCAGGTATTGGTCTAATGGCACGTGTGCGTGCAAGGATGTCTCATGAATAAATATAATGCGTAAATAATATTGGTGTGAAATGTTTAGTAGTACGTGTTTTAATGGTACCAAATGGAACTTTCAATGATCAGATATGGCATGTAATATATCAAACAACTCGTAACAACGTGACATGAGTGAATATAACGAGTAAATAATGAAAATGGTTATTGGTTTTGTAGCACGTGACCTAATGGTACCATATGATGCCATTTACTACCATTGGAACTTTCAATGCTAAGATATGGCATGAATATATCAAACAACTCGTAAGAGCGTGCCATGAGTGTGTATAACGAGCAAATAATGATAGTGGTTATTGGTTTAGTAGCACGTGCCTTTATAGTGTCATATGATACCATATGGTACCATTGGAACTTTCAATGCTAAGATATGGCATGTAATATATCAAACAACTCGTAACAACGTGCCATAAGTGAATATAACGAGTAAATAATGAAAATGGTTATTGGTTTTGTAGCACGTGCCCTAATGGTGCCATATGATACTATATGGTACCATTGGAACTTTCAATGCTAAGATATGGCATGTAATATATCAAATAACTCATTACGAGTTGTGAGATCTATTGTTATCCTTAGCTTATTTGTATCAAGAGCATAATGCTGTTAGGCTTAATGTTATCTAAAACTCACTACTGATATACATATTGTTAATTAATAGTAGTTAATCGCTTGCTTCAATAGTAGACGATAACGTAGAAACACTTTAGTAATTTAATATGAAAAATAATAGATGCTTAGACACAACGCTTCAGCAATTGAGGCTCACTTCGTTTAACATTATGTGGGAAGTCTTACAAATTAGAGAACTTTTATTTTTTTAAATATATGAGGAATAACTCCCTCTCCATTTACCTTTCATTTCTTCAAGTTTATTCGTTTAAATTCTCTCTATACATTAGCTTACTTAAATAGTAATTTACAATTTAGTTTTCATATTTATTTATTTTCTCTTAAGTGTTTTAAAATGTTGATTAATTCAATATATCCATAACATGAAAATGTGCTCCCTTTATCCGCTTTGGCGGTAAAATCATTCTTGTTTTTAATTTTCATTAATGATATCGCAGATTGTATAAATTTACAAAATGATTTACATGTAGTGATAATAAGATGTCTGTTAATATCGATAAGTGCAATTTTGTTTCCTACTCGCTTAAACGAAATATTTTACAGCATCAGTGTGATCTGAATGACATTATTTTAGAAAGGAACCTAGTGTATCAGATCTAGGCGTTCTTTTTGACTATAAGCTTTCATTTGTAAATCATATTGACTAAAAGAAAACGCCGTGTTGGGCTTCGGCCTGTTGGGGGACAACCCGTGGGTTAGAAGAAACACGAGGAAACCGCTATTCCACATAAAATATTTAATAAACTCCTTATATTTAATATTTTTTGTGGAATAGTATCTGGCTCCTATTATTTATTGAACCCGTGGGTTGTTTAGATTAATTATATTAATTTTATTATTTCTAAAGCCTACTCTGTTTCGTATTTTATAATTAGGAATGCTAAAAGGTTCAATGATAGTAATTTTTGTATCTACTGTATCTTTCTAATGCTCTAGTTAGACCTTATTGGAATATGCCTCAGTTATCTGGTCACCACATTGTAGGAATTTACAAAAATCAACTGAAAAGGCTCAAACCGATTTCCCAAGAGTTACTACTCAAAGTCAAAAAAATAGAATATTAACATTCTGATTTCTAGAGATCACAGAAAACTAGCAATGTTTTGTTTAAAAGAAAAGAGAGACATTTGACGTTTTTTTTAATAACTGGCAAACTAGTCACCTTTATTCTAGCGAAAAAAGCATTAGAATAACATCAAAAGATTACAATGTGCAATTTGTTTTCAGACGACAAAAAAATAGAATAGTCAAACACTTATGACAAAAAAATAGAATATTCAAACACTTGTTTCATAAAATGTCTTGTTGACAAGATAAACACTAAATGACAATAAATTTGTGTCAATACTTAGTAGGTCCTCCGTTTGCCTCAATAACTGCTTGTATTCTTTTGGGCATTGACAATGCCAATTGCTTACACTCCTCTACACTCATTTCATTCCAAACGTTAGCAATGTTTTGTTGTAGATCTTTTTTATTTTGGGCAGGATATTCACATAATCTTTTCTTAGCGATATTCCACACATTTTCGATGGGGTTTAAGTCAGGGGAGTTGGCAGGCCACGAAAGAAGATGTAAAGAATGAGTTTGAAGCCATTGTGTGGTTGTTTTAGCGTGGGCAGGAGCCAAAGCATGTTGAAAAATGATGTTTTCATCTCCAAACTGATCTTCTATGGATGGAATGAGAAAGTATTCCAGGACATCTTGATATGCCTTAGCATTGACAGTTCCCTTTAAGAAGGCGAGCCTTCCAACGCCTCTGGCAGACATGCATCCCCAAACCACCACCCTCTCTGGGAATTTAACAACCCTTTTTAATTTCGTCTAATGAAATTCGTCACCTTTTTTTCGCCACACACGGCACCCTTGATCTCCATAAGCCACGGAAAATTTGGATTCGTCACTGAACATTACATTACACCATTCTTCTTCCGTCCAGTTGACATGTTCTTTACACCAAGCTAATCGTTTGGCTCGTTGTTTTCGTGTGAGAAGAGGTTTTCGTTTGGGAACACGACATTTAAATCCCAAATCACGAATTCTTCTAAGTGTTGTTCGTTGGGACACTTTCACAGTTGACTTCCATTCCTGATGGTACTTTCTGGAAGGCCAAAACGGATGCTTTTCCACTATGCGACGTAATTTGTTATGGTCCCTGGCTGATGTTTTGAGATTCCTTCCGCATTTGTATCTCTTGGTGTGCGTGCCCAAGCCTTTCTTGTGCTTCAAGATAACTTTAGAAACAGTTGACTGTGAACATTTAATAATGTCCGCAATTTCACTTTGGTTTTTCCCATCAGCAGATAACTGAACAATAATACGTTTTGTAGACGGTGAAAGATCTCGTTTTCTTCCCATATTGATGCAATAGACAATATTACTCTACAATTGCACGAAGTATAATCCTTTTTATACCTTTTCTTAGCTTTAAAATTTGAATAAATGTAATATTTGATGTTATTTTGAATAGTGTTTGGAATATTCTATTTTTTTGTCACAGGTGGTTGACTATTCTATTGGCCTTCATGTGACTAGTTCCTCCTGTAAGCTCATGACTTGAAATTGTTTTCGGTTATTAATGACTGGGAGAAATGTATTAATTTGTTCCAAGCTTTGGACTTAGTTTCTTTGTGGTCTCGTAATAACAAGCTAGCCATAAATGTTTCGAAATCTTTTTGCGTATCATACTCCAGGAAAGTGTCTGACTTTGAATTCAATTATGGTATTGGATCTATTAAGATTCAACGCCGTGTTCGTATGAAAGATCTAGGAGTTATTTTTACTTCAAAGCTTACATTCACAGGTCATCTGGAATTCCTTATACCGGAGGTCAGCAAGCGTTTGGGAATAATTAAACGATTAGCTAGCTTTTTCACTAATCAAAAGACTTTTCTTCACCTATATAAAGCAGTGGTTATGCCGAAAATTCTTTATGCTGTTTCGATTTGTTACTCAGGGAGGACTCAATTGTTTGATTTATTACAGTCCAAACTGTACAGTTTTTACCGCTTTATTTTTCGTACTTTTGTTCATGCTGACAACGCATCTTTGGCGTCTTTATTCGATCTTCAGAACATCGTAAACAAGGCTTTGTTCAATATGATGATTAGAATTATTGGTGGTGAAGTGTATATGCCCTTGAATTAATAGGGTTTCGTGTCTCTAATTCCAAAAGGTTACATCACTCTCTGGCTTTCATGGGTAAAAGGAGGACGAATGTGATGGACCTTGACCCAGCGTTTAAACTAATGTATATTTGTAATAGATCACGTGGCATATAACAATCGCAAACTGTAATGAAGTTATCTGTAATTTTTTACAATACAATAAATTTACAATATTTATTTAAATAAACAATAATAATGGGCTAGAAGAAGTTACACAAATTGATAATAGTGTCCAACGAGGCCAGTATGAAAAAAACTGACGAGTTAGGCCAAGTGGGCACAAAGTAATTAGTGCATAAATTAACAAAGTGGTTAGTAAAACAATAAATAAAAACAAAACAGAAATTGCAAAAAAACTTTAACAAACTTAAACAAATCAGATGGGACGTTAAACCATAAAAAATCAGTTAATCAATCATAGGTATAAAAAATAGCTAGTAAATTATTAAGATAATCATGAGAACCGATAGCCGGAAAGACTAAAAAGTAATCAAAGAGAATGTAATTAAATACAAGGGTCTCATCCACGAGCAAAAGTATTTATAAGAAAAATGTCAAATTAGGCATCCCTAAGCAATAACACAGTGTACTAGCAGACAACCTTCGATTTTAGTGGCATATGACAAAAGCAGAAATTACGTAGTATTTTACGGAACTGAGGGTAGGAGGTAAGCTCACGGATTTCCGAAGATAAAAAAGCCCAGTAATTTAAACCGATGTGTGAAACTCAGAAGGGAAGTAGGAGGTCGTATCTCATTTGCAATACGTGTACTATAATTATGAATATCAAGATTACGATTAATCCTTATAGGAGTTGATAACAATAGTATAGAGTTGGAGGTTTTATAAATAAAAGAACAGAGAGACAGAAAATAAATTTGATATACGTAAGGAAGCGAAATAGTGGGATACGGAAAATGATCGGGGGAGGTTGAAAAGGGTCCGAAGAAACCATTTTTGTAACTTTAGAATTCTAACAAGATTAGTGGAGGAAGTAGAACCCCAAAACATGACACCAAAACATAGGCCAGAATGAATCCAAGAATAATACAATAAAATTAAAATATTAGTAGGAAGATAATGAAGTCGGGAAATAATGCCCTGTTTTTTATTAATAGAAGAAGAATAATACTGATAGAAGAATTAAAAATAATAGTTAAGGAATAAGCGATGGTATGTTTCAACGCAATAATAATGTCAGACCGAAACCCAAGGGGGTCCGGGACAGGAGAAGATTTTAATTGGCCAATGATGTCACAAACCTCTTCATTAGTAGTGGGGTTAACAAAGAAACTAGAAGATGAATTCGGCGCTTGAAATGGATAGTCAATATTAGATAGAGAAGGGGTATCAGGAGAAGGAGGCAAAAGAACGTGAAGAAAGTCAGTCAATGAAGAAGAGGAGACCTTATCTGGTTGCGGAAAAGGAGAACGCGGTAATTTGGGACCATGAGATAAATCTGTTAGTAAACACCATTTTTCTTTATTAGATTGAAGACGTGAAAATAGAGATTCAAAATATGACTGTTTGGAATTGTTAATTGTAGTTTTCACATAATTAGAGAAATATTTAAATTTATTAAGCCATTTGAGGGATGGGCTTCGAACGAAATTTTCTATAATAAGCGTTCTTTTTTTTAATAAGCAAACGTATAACAGGAGTTATCCAAGGCTTTCGAACTTTAGTATTGGAAGAATCGCAAGAACGGGATTTTAAAGGAAAGTATCGATCACAGCCGAATTGGAAATGAGAAAGAAAAGATGCAAATGATAGATTAGTAAAGGAAGGTGTCACGGAATTCGAATTCTAATGCGAATTCCGATGACGTAAACATTCGCTTTCACTCTCGGGTCTTCTGGCACTGGGGGAGAGAGAGAATGCGACGTCAGCAATAGCGTCAGAGCGATCATCACGTCCCGACCAATGGGAGCTTCGAGGGCGAACTGCGCGGGAGAAGGAGACGAAATCGAACGAGAAGAAAAAGGAGTGCGCGGACAAGGGAGAAGGACGCCGGATACGTTCTCGACTTCGGGAAAGCAGATATTCATGGCAGCGATCTGTCTATGATAAACCGGCTGAGTGAAGAGGGAAGCAATTCGTCGGAGATTTCATAGAGTCCGTCGAAGAAGCCATCTGCTTTGCGGCCAGCGAACACGTCTTGCAGGCAGGCAAGCTTGGCGGAGGTTTCGCCAACGTGGCAGCAGGAGAGCAGTGCCAGCAATTTTCCTCCACAGTCATGGATTCCCGAGTCGCCGCAAATAATGAGAAGTGCTATCGAGAACCGAACGACCATGTTAGTAAGTGTTGCTTTAATTGTAGGCAGTAATGCCAATTTGTTTAAAGCGAGCTTCAGTGAGCTCCGGTATCGAGAATTACGTTACAAAACGATAGCACAAGGATTATGGCCGTACGGGTTAACGGCATATGTTCGCCAGGATTTAGGCTTTACCGTAATCCGGCCTAGTGCTTCGAAAGTCCGTTGGTGGCCTTAGTCTTCGGTCATTCTTATTGTGATAATTACGCTGTGATTTGTAAAGAATATTTAATATTTGCAATTATTTATTGTAGTGTCTAACTGTGCTAATCATTTACGTTTAGCGACTATTTAAATTCTGAGTGTGGAATGTTTCCACCAGTGTCTACCTGTTGTTAAAAGACTCTCACGAACTTGACTCTATAAATTGTGAATACTTTCTTTGTATTCAGTGTATTAGTGTGTTATTACTGCTCCCGGACGTTGGTTGTATTACACATTCAAGAGACTTTGAACTGTCTTTATTAGTTGTCATAGCAAGATTCAGCTCTGTTGATAATTCACGTTTTACTGTAGGAAGTAAATCATATTGTGAAGAAATATTATTGGACCTATTTAGATTTGTTTATTAGGATTAAGGCTTTATTGCTTTTTTGGGATAATTACATTAATTTTTGAATTAGTGGTATCATTGTGGGCCGAGTTTAAGCCGGCTATAGATATGCTTTCTTATAGCTATTAAGTATTATGTTGGTTACTTATGTAAGCTTGATAAGTCATTAAGGTTGAGTGTTGATTTGTGATATGTTACGTTAGGTGCTCTGGAATTCATTAGCCAAATGGAGTAAACGTTAATGGGCATTAAGGACAATGAACATTTTGCTACCTATTGCACTCTTTATATAAGGAATTGAGTATTAAGAAATCATTCTTGTTTTGTGCAAATTATTCAAGTGTTGTTTGCAACTGTGACATTTTGCATTTATCCTCTTATTCATTAGTGTACTCATTAATGAATTATTTTGCAATGGAACTTAAATGTTTAATCCGTCTGAAATTGATTGGCTTCAATGGTTATGGTACGAATTGTATTTAATAAGCAACGTGTTTGTTTGGTTGCCATTGGTTAATATTAGATCAGTAAGAATTGTTTGATTATTTGCCATTTATAATTTATATACCTGAAGTGTTTAGCTTAAGGTTACAATTTCCTATTGCGTGTATTGCTTTGATTTTATTTATTTTCATCAAATAAACTTTATTTAATCGTAAACCGTTCACTGTACGTGTTTCTAAAACTTCCACTGTGCTTTACTCTAGCCTCTTAAATTTTTACACGTTCCAGTAGGGTTAGACAGAAGAAAGTTCCAATCAGTCAGAGCAAGATAAGATTGCAAAACTGTAAGTCTATTGGAAGTAATTAATCTAGAGCGAAAACAAGAATTACGTGAAATAGTGGGAGTGTCTAAGTTAAAGATAGTGACCATCGGAAAATGATCAGTAATCGCTAAATCGAGAAAATGACTGAGAAGAATGGAGCTAGAATTAGAAAAACAAGAATCAATAGCTGAATAAGAATTGTAATGAAGAGAATAATGCGAA
>JAHWFO010105917.1:1656449-1702899 GCA_023313115.1 Rhysida immarginata
TATCAAAGCAAAAAGGATAATTGCCTTTAGAGAATTATCCTTTTTGCTTTGATAAAGGATAGTGTCTATCCGAAACGTCAGCTTTTTATTTGATTTTATAGTTTTATTTTGATTTTACTTATTATTTATTAATTATTTTGTTATTTGTTAATTATTATTTTATTTTTCATTTTTATTTATTAACTATTATTTATTGTATTCCAGGGTTTTTGTGTCTCGTCCTTTTCTCTTATCAATATCCGTTCATTATTTGCAACAACAAATAATGTATGTAAACACGAAAAAAAATATAGATAATAAATTTTTGAGGTTTTGTCACAATTTTAATCTCCTAACTGGACTAAAAAAAATTTTTAATACGATCAAAAAATTTGTTATTCTACAGAAACTGATTAGTAATATTTCTGTTAACTGATGGGTACAAATTCTATTAATCCCAAGTCATTAATAATATCCTATATAAAATATTGGGGAAATGAGAAAGTAATGTTTTTTTAAAAGAAAATAAACACTGTTTGTAGCTAAAATGTTTAGTTCTTAGCCAGTTACGAGGGCTCAATCCCGTTTTTTTAAAAATGGGGATTTTTTTCAAGAAAAACTATAAATGAAAAAAAAACACGAAACATTATTGAATGCTTTATTTCTTGAAATATTTCTGATTTAATTACTCATGAGCATGCGAACAGAAACTGAGTCATCCGGTGTCTGTATTGTGCTGTGTCCATAAATTTAATAGGCAGTGAAAAACTTTCCATAGCTCTGAGGTTCGCTGTTGTGTCAGTGATTACAAAATTTGAAGAAATTATTAACACCAACAATCTTAGCATTTTGGCAGAAGAAAAAGCTGCAAACCCTGGAATTGTTCGTTGATTGATTTAGACTTTTCAGCATCAGGTTTTACAAAAATTTTCAATGTTGACTTTAATCAGACCAAATATCCGCAACATTTAATAAATGCCAATTTAACGCCTGAAGCCCGTTTCATTGGGGTTGTTTGTTTCATCAGTATATGTTGTCTATAGTAACAATCGTCCCATTCATCTATATGGCCAATCTGTATTTTCTAATGAATATAAAGCCCAAAGACTCTCATGGAGTTTTCAATGCGACAGAGAGACACCAATCACTAATTTACACGTTTGTGTCAATTACTGTGTAGCTCTACTCCTTTTAGAAGGAAAGCCATGGCAGAAACTAAATAACACATATTATTGTCAATTTTTATGCAATGAGGGTAGAATTGTTATGCATTACAAGAGAAATTGACATTACTGAGAATGAGAAACGATTTGAGAATCAAGAGGTTATGATTATCCTAAAAGTTCCTTTGATTATCCTCAGACGTGTCAGAATAATATATAAGAAATATTCACTAAAAAAGAACCCAATAAATTTTTATTTTCGTTTTTTCTCCTTGAAAAAAAAGTGAAAATATCCGCAAAAAAATCTCGTTTTTCATTATTAAATTAAGTATGAATTAAAATAATTGAAAATTTTTAATTTAAATTTTTATTTAAGTGTGAACGAAAACTGTTGAAAATGAACCTTTAACAATGAACACAGAAAAATTGAAAATGGACACTATTAATCATACCATTATTGTAATAATAATTCACTATTAAAAAATTCAAGTAGGCTATTGTCTGTCTGTCCCGTCTATAGATTCGGTTCCCGTGAGAGTTACACATAAATCATCTTTTATTGTTTATTTTGGCCGTATAGGAGAAGCTGGGGTGGGAAACGGGGGAAGGTTTAGTTCCAGTTTTGTAGTTTTTTTATTTTAAATATTTTTCTTTTTCAAAAATTCAGTTTTTATACATGTCTATAGAATTTTTTGTGCGAGGATCAGTTTGTAACGTCATGGTTTTATTTCTAATGGGTTTTGTTAATTTGATTGAGCGCGTAGAGTTCCCACCAACAACAGCAAACGAACCGCTGACTTAGAAAATATAGGTGGTGGACAGAATAACACGAACAAATGCGATTTAGACATTTTGTCGAATATCTAGAAAAATATAAAGGCATATATTGACCTCATATTGAGTTCATACCAGCTTCCGGACAGGAAGTTGATACCAGTGTCCGGTCCAAAAGTAAAAATTTGGAGAAAGCTCGTTATCGTTTTGTTTGAGAGCAACTGAAATTCAACTCATTCTATCGACGATGTCTTTCTGAATTTTCACGACATTTGCTTGGGCTTTATATGAAAGTAGCTGTATACATTTGGCTATTAAATTATGCAAAAATATTTTGGCAACGCTTGCGCATGCGCAGATAAGCATTATTTAGTCTAAATACTCATATTTTATAATTTAATATTCTGATTGCAGGGTGTTGTCTCTACTGTAGTTTATTAGGTTCCCTGAAAATGACATTGCATTGGATTGAAAACCCTGCATGTTATAAACAAAAAACTTACAAAAAAATTCTATTTTTTAAAGAAACCTTTATATCTCTATGAATATACGTGCTATTCTCATACAAATGAACACATATAAGTAAAATAACCCTCCTTTTCATATGCTACAGCTACAATGCATTTCAAACATTATTTTTTACAGGGTGATTCCAAATTTTATTTATTTTTTGTTCAATCTCTTGCGTGTATTTATTTATTTATTTATCTGTAATTCTATCTCCTCCTAGATGGTTTGAGATAGCGACTTGAAATTTTCAGGGCAGGCTTATCAATGAAAGGACCTGCTCTATCGCCAAAAATCAGCCCCCTACGACCCCCCCCCCTTCCCCACTTTCTGCTTTTGCTTTGTAATTCCCCTCAACAGATGGCGCGGGCGGGCGAAGCCGCGGGTAACAACTAGTTTGTTACTGTTCCCTATTTGCCTTTGTGCCATTGGGACAAATCTTTCGCTGAAATATATGCTCTTTACACCCCTGAAGTTCCAGGATTATTCGTCAAGTATTTTTCTAGATATTCGACAAAACGTATAAATCGAAAAGTGTTCCTATTATTCTGTCCACCCTCGTACGTTTCTGGAGTACTGTCCCAATGTTTTTCATCTGTCCTCAGTGTTTTTGGTTCGCATTTGAAAAAGACGGAAACATAAGAAGAAAGGTAAAAGAGTATTGAAGGCCTATTCACAAAGCGAAGCTTTATTCCTAACCCTTTTAAATGAGTCCTATTATAATAGCATTGTTATTAAACTAATTCAACGCCTTTCCGTCATGCCTTTCTTCGAAAAATTTTTCTGTTTCAAAATTTTAAAAAGTAATTTTTTTTTAAATTTGTCACCATTTTTAAACAATTTTTTTGCAGTGCAGATATTTAAATTAACTTTTATCTCATTGAACAAAAAAATTTTGTCCCAATGTTTTTTCCCCGTTTTTAAAACTGACCTTAAAACTATTATTATTTATTATGAAGCATAGACCCGTTTTGTATGTTTATTAAATTATGAAAATATTGTCAACCAACCAATCATTTTTTTTCCGTTTTTACTAGTAAATTACTATCGAGTGTACTGCTGCAAAAAAGCCTATCTGGCTACGGTATTACTCAAACCAGGAATTTTATCCAAGGCTCTCGCAATGGAGGCCACCCTACCCTGTAATTTATTTATATGATGGGCAAAAGTAAGGTTATTATCAAGTATAATGCCAAGATATTTATAATGTTGCTCTTCCTTTAAACATATAGTTTGCAAGTGCATCTTTAAAATAGGTTTAATTCTCTTTCTGTTGGCAAAGACCATAAAGTCCGTCTTATTAACATTAGCAGTCAGTCTATTTTCAAAGAGCCACTGACCATAACGTTTTAAATCATTATTAATATTAGTCTCTAACTCTGTAGAATCCTTATCTCTATATTAAAAAACTGTATCATCAGCAAAAATAGTATAACGGGCCCGCAAACCACTATTCCTCATACTTTGTATATATAATAAATATAATAGTGGTCCCAATACCGAACCCTGTGGCACCTCCATCTTCATTACGTTAGAGAAAATCAATTTTTTGTTACACAAAAAAGGAGGTTGAGAAAATGCGGATAAAAGTGGTAAAAAATAAACTCATGTTTGTAAAAATTGCAACACTATGAAGGAACCATCAGAATTAAATAAAATTTAATACACCTTGTATTGGTACAAATAAATGATTAGCGTTTCAAACCAAATAAAGGCAATATTAAGTGTCCGAAATCAGTATTTGGTGTAGCCATCAAGCGCTGCAATAAGTGCTGCTATCCGACGTGGCATGGAGTCAAACAGATTTTGAATGTCTGCCTGGAAAAGAGCATTCCATATTGTTTGTATGCGTGCCCAAAGTTCAACTGTAAAACCTGTAGGACGAAGATCACGAGCGAAACGACGACCAACGAAATCCCACACATGTTCATTAGGCGACATATCCGGCGAATAAGCAAGCCAAAGAAGAAGCTGTGTGTCTTCTGCTGAAAAGAAGTCTTGAACATTCCTTAAATATGTGGGCGGGCATTATCCTGTTGAAAGATCGCTCCAGGAATGCCTTGAAGGAAAGGAATGAGTTCGGACTCCAGCACTTCACCGATGTACCTACTGCTGTTAAGATTACCCACAATTCGTAGCAGCTGAGATCGTCCATGATACACAATCGCACCCCAGACCATAACTCCGGGTGTTTGTCCACTATGACGTTCGATAATGCACTCCAGAAGGTAGCGTTCACCGGCATAGCGACTAACCAATAACGCCTAGAGAGAAAGCCTGCTCACGGAAAAATCATACATTGTTACATCACCTTCGGTAGGGACAATTTCGGGCTTATTATTGGTAGAAATATGATTAACAATACCCTACCGTAGGTGATGTAACAAAGTATGACGTTTTCGCGCTCAGGCTTTGAGTAGAGGTGGTGTTGGACTAACACGGATGCGGCCATCATGATACCAAAGATTAAAGCGGGATTGGTCAGAAAAATACACTTGTTGCCAATCTGCATGCCAGTATTTATGTTCATGAGCCCATTGCAGTCGATGGTTTCGCGTCAGGGGGATCCTGTATAAAGGAGTTCTTGCACGCAGTCCACGGTGCAGCATACATCGACGAATTGACGAACCAGACAAAGATACACTTGTAACAGTGGACCAATGTGCTGCTAACTGTCTAGAGGAAGCTGTACGGTCCTGTAGACCACGTGTCTATCATCGTGCATTGACGTCACCTTTCGGCGTCCACGCCTGGATTTCTTGTTGTCCCGTCTAGTTGTCCCGTTCTTGTCGGCCCACTGCTTCCAAACTCGCATCACTGTGCTGCTGTTATGCTGCACACGAGCTGCTAGTGCACGATAGAAAAATCCTCCTTCACGAAGGCCGATGATTCTCCCCCGTTCGTACTGCGTAAGTTGTGGAAATGTCGCCCTCTTTCGTCGAAGAGGCATCGTTACGTCTCACCGAACGTTTACCACTAGCAGATAACCATAGACTATTTTCAACGTTCCGCTACAGCCCTCTATTTATACTGTTTCAGCAGCAGTTCAGTGGGCGCTGCTTAGCCCACGCATGCTTAGTGACTTTGAAATTTTAATCATTTGCATAAACACTATAATTTGCATAGGCTGAAAATTGCAGCTCAATTGCGTCATTCCTTCATGTGTTGCAATTTTTACAAACATGAGTTTATATGAATTCAGGGCTTCTGCTACTTTCCTATACTCTCCTCGGGGGAGGGGTGAGTGCAAGAAATTATAATTTATTTGGCCAATTCTCAATGATGATATTCCGACTTAAATATGTATCATCAAAACATAATGCCCTAGATCCTGGTGTTGTAAAGCGTGTTCCACTATAGATGCTAAATTTTAATTCAATAAATCGGCCAAATCTTCGTGAAAACGGTTTAATTTTACGTATGTGTAAACAACTCCTATTTACTCGAGGAACAGAATGTCAGGCGTATATCCACCCGCACTGACTCTGCATGCATTTATACTCTCCTCTAAATTACTGATAATTCCGTCGCAGATATCCAATCCGATGCCTCCAATCACGCGTATGATTTCTTCCTTCAGTTCAGTAACTGTTCGTATTTTATTGGCGTACTTCTGTGATTTCACAAAGCCCCATAAGAAGAAATCGCATAGTATAAGATCGCAGAACTTGCCGGCCATTCCTGGTCACCTGCAATGAGAACACTCGTTGCGGGAATTTTTCGTGGAGTAAGGCAATCGTCTCATTCTAAGTTTAGCAGGTCGCTTCACCATGCTGAAACCACATGATTGTTAATCTCCATATTTTCGAAGATAGGACATACCCTATTGGATATTATGTCACGGTAAACTTTTCCATTAATGAAGAAGACCTAATCTAACGGTAACTGCATTCCCCTCATCATCTTCAATAAAAACGGCCTTATCAATCCATTTCAACCTGCCCATAGCCGTTCTTAGCGAATGCATTTCAAGCTCCTGGATTATTCCATAATTTTCATTTTCCCAAAACAGGCAATGTTTTGACAATTCAAGAGAATGTGAGCCTCATCACTGAAAATGATTTTTTTTTGCTGCCTTTCTCTCCACAACACACTCAACAAATCCGATTACTATGATCATGACTTAAATTGTTGGTAAATTGGAATTTGTACGCATGCATATGGAGATCTTTATGCAGAATTCGATGTAACAAAGTTGTCGGAACGCCCAGCTGCTGAGAACGTCGGCGAATCGATTTTCCAGGACTCGCAGTGAAATCGTCTTGCACAACAGCGATTTGTTGCTCTGTCTGACGACGTTTCCAGCCAAGCGATTCCACGGTGCTACTGAAATAGTTTCTGAAACTTCGAACCAGTCTTCGAATTGTGGACTCGTTGGATATTTTATTTCTCCCGAGAATCGTACCAAGTATTCGCATTGCGCTGCACTTTCACCACTTTGGTAAAATTTCTCGACAATAACAACACATTTCTCAGTTGTAAACTGCTCTGTGATGAAAACAAACAAACAATCTAAAACATGCGTCCAACAATAACCGGAGTGACAACGGATGACAACAATGATAAGAACAGGCCTGACAACTTCAAAACGTGCCGCCCGATTCAAATTCGGCCTCCTTTCTGGAACACTCTGTTATGAAACAACATTTTCAATATTTTAGTGTACTGAATTTTTAGTACATTCGATTATTTAATAGGAAATTGAATAAGGAGAGCCAAGTAATATGGGCATATTTAAATCACGAACAATTAGACCGCTCATTAAAAGATGCTACAGAAAGCTTCAGAAATTTTTATTTCAGTCATAAATGCCTCAATAAAACAGGGATAAATTTCGACGATTTTAGCCGAGCTAATATGAGCCGAATTTTTCAATTTCGTTACAACTTTAGTGATTTTAATTCGCCGCTATTATATGAAGATATTTTAAATTTACTAGAGTTTGGAACTGCATTTCTCACATTGATTTACTGTTATGGTTAACGATTTAATATCTTTTTTTGAACGTAATTTTCTTCTCATACGCGATCTGATTAGAAGTTGGGTTGTTCACAGCGAACGATTTTTTTTTCATCAATATCAAGGTTTGCTTGTAATTTGTTGTTTGTCATATCTCGAACTAATCAAATTTTCCTGCGACATATAACGGGGTAAAAAGCATCTACGAATTTAACTCTAATTTTCATAAAAGTATAATAACGAACATGAAAAGACACTTTTCATTTAACACGTAAAATAGAAAGATAGATAGTTCCTAAGATAAAAATCAAAATAATTTATCTTATTTAATTTATTCACGGAATTGAAGGAAATAAATTCGAAACAGATGCAAAATTAAAAGAGAATAACTTAAGAGCAGTGAAGCATGTGTAAAACCTTTATGAGAAATTTATTCAAGATTTTACTATTTCTCAAATATGCTCAGTTCATTTTACAAATTAAAACCTGTTCTAATGTAAATTTCCTGCTAGAAATTTTTTTTGTTGAATTGAAATGCGGCTTTAATCGAATTCTTCTTCACGACTGTTTTCACTAAATAGAAGCAGAGTTTGAAGTCGAAGCATCTGGTGCCGTTGACAGGATCATCGACCAAGGAAAAGGTTTCTCTTCCTTCTTACAGATGTTTTGAAAACGTAATGTTTCAATGTTAATTGGAGTGACGGTCGTTCAGTTCCCGACAGCTGACTGCGCAATGTGCCATATGGCCGGCTGAATAGAAGCCAACGCGAAAAAACACTCTTCCAGCTAACCCCACCCTCATTCTGTCTATTCCTTACGAACAAAAAACACATTGCAATAATAAAAAAAAAAACCAAAAAAATTAAAGTGCTCGACAATTTCTCGGGCTTCCTCTGCAATGACGTTATTCTGCCCTGGTAACATCATTTTTCCCCTTTAACTTTCAAAAACGCGACATTGAATATATATTTTTTATTTTCATTTTTCGTGAGCTGTTTAAGAAGAAGCTTTAACGTTTATTAAACGACAGTAAATACATTTATTTATGATAAACAAGAACGATGAAAGTATTAATGAATTGCTTCAAATAAGAACAATTTTTAATAAACAGTAAATAATGTAATTTCCTATAATTTTTCATGGAATTATTAATTTTAGTATTACATACGATGCTAGGAAATTTAATAGACTGCAGAAAATAAGCATCTTAAAGTTATAAGAATTTTATCACATGCAATTAAGTTTTCATTTCCTAAATAATATTGCTTCAGTTGTTCATATTTATTAGGAGCTCTGCGTTTAAAAAGCATCTATTTCATTAATTTCGTTTATTTTAGTCATCTATACTAGATAATGTAGTGTAAAAATACACTGCCTAATCTAGTGTTTTAATGCAAAATGCTTGTCTGGGTGTTTTGAACTGTCAAAACCTGGTGATGCTACTAAAACAATAGTGACGCTCTGAGGCATGATGAAAACTAATTGTAGAGGAGTTGGAATTTTCCGCAGTTCTTAAAAGATCTCAGACAAGATAATGGAAATTGGCCGCTGCTGCCGAGACCTTACCCGCCATTGCAACTCGTCCCAAAGTTGCTCAATGGGATTGAAATCGGGGACTAGTGCAGGTCAATCCAAGATTTAACAAGAATTCGTCAATCCGCAAAACTTGCTTCCACTGCTCTAGTGTCCAATTGCGATAATTTAGACGCCACTCGAGCCTTTGAGACTTATTAGTTTTCGTGATATGAGGCTTATGTGCGGATTCTCTACCTGAATATCCAAGATGATGGGCCTACGTGTACGCAGTGTACGAATGTAAACGGACAACCCTATTGCTGCCTGAAACTGCTCTCTCCGGTTTTTGACAATTTCACGATTCAGGGTTCTGCGATCCCTGTTGCCCAGAAGTTTCAGTTGCACAGAATGTTCAACAATCCTGCAATGTTCACTTCCACTTATGCAGGGCGAATGGCACAATTGATTTCCCCTTTTCTCTGCACAAAGATTGCATTCTAGAGGTATATCCTTATCAAAATTTAGGATCTCTATTGGGCGGCAAACTTATCCCAAGTGGTTTAGTACGGCCACCATTCAACTTATTAGGAAGAAAAGAAAATACAACACGTTATGGAAGAAATCACGCAAAGAGAAATATTATCGTAAATTTTCAGAACTAAGAACTGACTCAAAAATTAAAGTTCAAGAAGATTATGCTGTCTATCTGAGTCAACTTGAAATGGAGTTTAGACGTAAATGGATTCTGGGACTACCTTCGACGACAGAATGTTAAGAACTCAAGTACTTTTGTCTTGCGTAGCGGTGATCTATGTCTCTCTGATCGTGAGTAGCGTGTCTAGGATATTGCCAAGGAATTTTGTAATCAGTTTTCATCTGTTCCGCTTGAGTCTAACGACTGTTCAAGAGTGTATAGTCTATTCGCAAAACTTTATTTTTACCGCTATATTAGAATTGGTATTTACTTCTTTTCTCAGATCATGCAAGATTTGAACATTTGTGATTGTGTTGACATCTTTCATGCGGAGATTTTAAAATTTGTTGTTAATATCATTAATGGAAAGATTGATAGTCCTTTTTGTTTGGCTTACTTAAACTTTAATTGTAATACACGGTTTAGAAATCGAGAATTGTTTTATATTCCTTGCTTTAATTTTAATTTATTATTCAAAATTTTATCTTGTTTTAATCAACTGCATAATGCTAAGAATAATTTTGATTGTTTTTTATAATATTGTCCTTTATATAATTATATAACTTTATCAATAACTTCATTAATATATACTTATTGTTTTTTTTGTTTTTTTTTTGTCTTTTTGTCTTTGTTCTCGGTGCCTTGGTGGGGATTCCTGTGTGGCACCGAGCTACCTTTATCCTTATCTTTGGTAGCAATAAATCAATCAATCAATCAATCAATCAATCAATCTCTGCACCACGCGCCATATATTTTACAACTGTATCTGGTTTAGGTTGGCTTGTTTGATTAGGTTTTATGAGCGCGTGTCACCGCAGATGACTTGCAATGCCATTGCTGACTTGCAATGCCATTGCTCTCGATGGTGCCTCAACATCGGAGAGCAAATATAGAAAGATGGTGTCGCCATCTATTGACAAAATTTCAAAGAATATTAAAGTTTTACGCTTTTAAAAGCGTCGTTCCAAAGGAAAGCGAGCGGGAGTTTTGGAATCGAGGGGTGGAGGCTTGGAATCGAGACGAAAGGTCGCAAATCCGTCCTCTCCGGAATCGCCGCCATTGAACGAAGCCGCGGACGTTCGCACGCTAGGGTATTGCAGTTCTGCTCGTGCTCGTTACTCATGGACTAATGTGTTGGAGAATTTTTCAGAGGCATTCGAATTAGAACTCCGGACTTTTTATAACGACTGCACGTTGGACGAGGAGCCTTCCGGAGTCAACGTGAGTGATTCACAGCCAAAGGTGAAAACGTCAGCCCCTTCGAGACGGGAGTCATCGCAACGGCGTCAGCCAGCGTTCGTCGCATCGGTTCCAGCTGCCCCGAGACTTGTCCGCCCACATCGCTAGATAGTGGTCACCGCTGAATTTTCCCTACACGACTTGGCATCCCTCTTCCCTCGTCAGTGGTGTGTCAGCATCGACCCCACCGTGCCACAGGTGATGATTACGCCCTAAACTTACGACGGAGCTTGGAAGGAGGAACTAGGCGACCTGGTTCCATATGCCAGGTAGGTTTCGGTTTTAGCATTAAATATCGAAACTCTATCTAATAGCCTCCTAATTGGCAATCCTCGCATTTCTGCTCCCGCTCGAGCGTCGTTCTCTTCTGTAGAAATTTCAGACGCCTCGCTGGATGTAGCGTTGTGGTCCCATTAGTTAATGTTAGCCTTGGTTATAGTTCTAATTATAGTAAGAGCGAGAAGGGCCTATTGGGCAGGTTTATTAACAGTTTCTTTCTTCTCGTTGTCTGTGGCTATGCAGCGTCTGCGTTCGGAGAAGAGTAGACGTATTGCCAGACGTATAATTTTTTTAAAGTGCTAACTATCTATGTTTGTAACGGCCGGATATTTTATTCCGAGCCGCAACGTATGTCCCTCACGGGACCAAGGGGGGAACGGACATTGCTCCGTTTTGTTTCTCACGTGTTAGTGAGATCGTTAGCCCCAACTTATTAATATTATGCTTTGTAGAGTAAACTAACCCTCTCATAAACAATAAATATTGTTAATTAATCTTAGCCAAAGTTTTGCTCTGCGTTTATTATTGAGTCCAAACTTCCACTGCGCATATACGAGGCCTGTGAGAAAAGTATCCGACCTTCGGCCGGAAAAAAAAAATTACACACCTGGAGCATTGGAAACCTAATCACCCTCAAAGTAGTCTCCTTGGGACTCCACACACTGCTCCCAGCGGTGCTGCCATTGTTGGAAAGCGCCTTTCGGAATGGAGTTTAGCTCGGCTGTCGTTGCAGCCATAATGTCCTCTCTTGTCTGAAATCGCGTTCCTCTCAATGGCCTCTTGTGTTTGGGGAACAGCCAAAAGTCGCAGGGGGCCAGGTCAGCAGAGTAAGGAGCCTATTGTACCACGGGAGTCTGGTTTTCGCCAAAAAAGTCTAAATCAAGTTTGGTTTTTGAGGCGCCAATTGCCTGTTGATCACAACTGCGGTCTCTTGCGCCGCACTGCATTACGTGGGCGACGGAGGACATCCCTGTAGTGCTCTTTGGTGATTGTTTGACCCTGTGGTGCGTACTCGTGGTGTACCACACCGCGAGAGTCAAAGAAAGCAGTCAGCATCACTTTCACATTGCTGCGCACTTGGCGGGCCTTCTTTGGTCGTGGTGACGAGGAATGCTTCCACTGTGACGACTGATGGTTTCCACCTGGCTGTCGCCCAGTTTCTGACAAAATTTGATGCACTAACGCTGCTCCAGTCGTTCCGTCATTTTCCTTCAAATCAAAAACCGACGAGAGCAGAACACACTACCTCCCTCTAATGCTGATTGCCAGCAACTGACGCTATTGAGAGGCGGGAAAAAATTCACGCATACGCACAAAGGTTCAAGGTCGGCTCATGCAAATACGCGCGAGCCAAATCCATCAGGTTTTCGCAAAAAAAAAATTAGGTCGGATACTTTTCTCACAGGCCTCGTACTCTTAAAGTCCATGACAGCACGTCAACTGCATGGTTATTTACGCCCAACGCAAAAACATACAACATCAACAATAACTATAATCAATAGAAAGTTTGCGACTTTTCGTCTGAAAATTAAAAAAAAAAATACGAAAACGAAAAATCAATACGACATTTAAAATATATTCGTTTAACATGAATTTTTCGTTTTCGTCTATCCATTTTCTTAACGGATTTTGTCCAAGATTTTCGTAGGGAATTTCGTATGCAATTTTTGTATGACGAAACGACTGCGCATTTAACTGATTCATAATGGACGGCGAACTCAAGCTCCGTCGAAAAACAGTTTGAATGTATAATGTATTTTGACACAAAAATAACGCTATTACTGTAAATAAACAAGAATCACCTACTGCTGTAGCTTAAGCAAAATGTTGAGAACTAACTAAATGCCTATTCTAAAATGTTGATAACTGACTTTCGAATCGACCGCAAGATTCCGTTTTGAACGGAGCCGAATGCTGCAAGGGAAAAAAATTTCGTTTCGTAAAAATGAAAAATCGGTACCGTGTGCATAGCGCAACTTAAATATGAATAAAAACTCTCCACATTCTTTTTTGCTCAGGTTATTTTTCCTTTTTGTTTCAGTTTTATTCTGTGAAGAGTTACTTTTCTTATTACCTCTTCAGATCTATACTGTTGGGAAATAGTCCGGAAATCATTTTACTATAATAGCGCAACTTGTTTGACGAAAACAAAAGATAATCATGAGCAAATACTAAATTACTATTTAAATTATTTCGTTTTCTTACGAAAAATATAAACTGGCCACCTAAGTATTTCGTTTTCTTAGAAAAAGTATAAATTATTTCTAAGAGTAGAATGATAGGATGACGTCATTTCTAACGCCAGCCAATAGACGTTAACGTGAAGTAAATCGCTTAGCTATTCCATGAAACATTCGCTTTCATTTTCGAAACATTGTTTTCGTATTTATATTTAGTTTCTATTTTCGTTTTTTTTAAATAGATAAATGAAATTAATAAATTTAAAAAATGACGTAGAATAGTCGACTCGAACGCAATTTGTTTTATATTATGACTTTTAATAGGCTTTCCACGTTTCAACGATACCTCCGCCTTTACTATAGTAGAACAAGTGCATGATGGGTAAAATCCAGACAAAGCATATTGATGAGATGACTTACTGCGCATGTCAAAAAGATCGTTCAATTTACGTGGTGGTGAGTATAATGCAAAAATCATACACGATTAGTGCCTACGACAAAATGAAAGGCATTAATAAGCAACACTCAAGCTACAAAACAGACACAGACAAGCAACACTCTAGATCAAATCATATATATAAAATCAGCGATGGACTATGTCACAACAAACAAAAGTATGGAGAGAAATGTGTGTCAAAAATTTAACAATGACGATTATGCAATCGGGTGGGTTATTTATAGTAATAAATAAAACAAGCTCTGTACAATCTTTCTATGTAAAAATTCAATGTTCTCTGTAAATATTCTTAAAACTTTTGAACCACTTATCCGATTGAGCTCATATTCCAACCATATGTTTGTTAGGTTCAGAATAAACTTTTACATGTGATTGGCCCAAAAGGGGGGGAGGGGTAAAAATAATATATTTAAATATATGAAATAAACTTGGTTTATGTTTGTTTACTTGCATGTGTCGTGTTTGCGTCAACTATCTCAGATAAGTTAATTTCAGAAGGCCCATTCTTAGTTCTTAACAAGAATCCTTTACCTAAACTGATAACTTAAGTCACACATTCAATCAAAAGCTGTCCTAATTTTATCCCCCCACAAAAAAGGGAATCACTCATCATAAGCAATCCAACCTGACCCAGGTTATACGCACTACCAAAAATAAATAAGCCTGGCAATAAATTGCGACCAATAGTATCGAATATAGACGCCCCCACTTCTGTCCAAATATCTAGCCAGTTTTCTAAAAAACCTAAAATTTCGACCTTCGATAGTTTTATTAACAATCGTATTGACTTAGTTAATAAGATTAAGGATTTGGTTATTAATGAAAGTGAAATTTTAGTATCCTTCGATATTATCTCGTTATTTCCAATCATACGTATTCCGACTACGATTGATTATTTATCCGAGTTTTAAAAAAGAACAAAGTCCCATCTAATGTGTCGGATAAAGTTATAACCTTAACGAAATTATGTGTCAACAACAACATATTCAAATACAAGGACAAAGTTTATAAAATGACAGGAGGCACACCTATAGGTCATGCCTTAGTCCCATTTTGTTTGAAATATTCTTAAACTTTGAAGACATTTTAAAATCATCCGGGTTTTATTTCCCTATAACTTGGTTTAGATACGTCGACGATATCTTTACAGTTTTTGACACCAAAAAGTGTAAAGTTGAGGACTTCGTCCAACACATTAATAGCTTTTTTCCTACTGTGCAATTTACTTATGAGTTGGAAAACAATTTTAAACTTCCTTTCCTTGACGTTATGATTTGTAGAAACCTAAATTCACTATCGTTCGAAGTCTACCGAAAGCCAACTAAATAAGTTAAACTATATTTCAAGTGATTCCAGCCATCCGTGGAATCAAAAGCTAACAACTTTTAATTCCATGATTGACAGAGCGTTAAATATGCCCCTGAACAGATCGATTTTCGAAAAAAGATTTCATTAATAAAAAACATTGCATCAAGGAATGGCTACAGTAAAGACACTATTACAAACTTACTCAGGAAGAGGAAATTAAAAAGTTTATAGAGGACACAACCACCCTAAGCAAAAATAAAACCATAGGGAAAACTATCTCTATACCATATAATAATTGCTTCATTAGAAGCCTTAACTCGATCTTTAAAACCTTTGACATTTCCCTTTCTTTTAGTTATCCGAACCAGGCAAAGAACTATCTACCAAATCCCAAGGACAGAATCCCATTACTACAGAAGTCAGGAATATATGAAGCAACTTGCTCCAATTGCCCAAAGGTTTACAAAGAGCAAACGATTCGTAATATAGAGACCCGTTTCAAAGAACATTTAACACATCGGAAATTCGGAAGGAGTAATCAGTCTTCAATAGCGAAACACTCATTAGAAACCAGCCATTATTTTTCTATAAAAAATGTAAAATTAATAAAATCAATAAAAAACACCTCTTAGCCATTCACAGCACAGACAGAAAATTATTATAAAACTCGGACCTGGGTCCCATTGCTGAATCATCACTGATCCAATGGGCTTCTGAGTTATCCAATCACTGACGAGTACTTTCTTGCTTTAAATGTTGATTGGCTTTCCCCTGTTATACAGGGTGTCTCAGAATTCATTGTACAAACTTCTAGGAGAGTTAGTATGGGTGATTCTAAGCAAAAAAGTTCATATAACATGGGTCCGAATTTGAACGATAACTGAGATATGTACAGAAATAAAAATGCCACCACCAAGATCAACAAGTTAATAATTCAGGTTCTGTAAAGCCTAGATTAATGAAATTTGGGGGAATAACAGGGTACATAAGGCTGTGTATACCGTTAAAATTTGATGGAATTCCAACAAGAAGTTTCCGAGTTACTAATTCAACATCATAACACGTGCTCACTTGTGAGTACTAACTAGCACTTGTTACTAAATATACCCGGCTTCGATCTTTCTAAGTCAGTCACGTACTACTGTGATCACTCACCTGTTAGTGACGTGTTGGACATAGCTGTTCTTAAAGGGTTCTTCAAGCCCTATAATATACGTATTTACAGTAGATGACTTATCCTCTGGCCATCGACCACTGATGCTAATCTTTGAGGGTTTAAATATCGATATGAAGATTGGGCTTCGATCCAAACAGGACTGGAAACTTTTACGGATATTCTCCGAGAAAATACGTAGTATTCCATACAACCAACGATGACATCAACACACACACATATCGGTGCTATCACTAGTGTTATCCACGATGCTACTATTTCCAGTGCATCCACTGCTGATCGAAAGCGTCCTGAACATCTCGACCTCTCTCCTTACATAAGACGTCTCATTCTTGAAAGGAATCCCTATAGAAGATTATGGCAGCGTAAGCGACTACCCTTCTTCAAGACTAAAATAACTGCTGGAGACATGGATCTTCCCTGAAAAGTGGAAGGAGTCCGTCATCGTTACGATACCAAAACCTAGTCTAAACCTGCTCTCGCAGTCAGCTACAGGCCCATCAGCTTATTATCAATGATGTCAAAAGTTCTTGTACGCGTCATTCTAAGAAGGTTTAACGATTTCTGTGAGGCCAACAATCTTATCCGTGAGGAGCAATTTGGTTTTCGCCCAGGTCACTCCTGCCAACTCCAACTTATTGCGCTAAGTATAGTGGACTTATATTTTTAGATGCCCGGAAAGCTTTTGATCAGGTCTGGCATAACGGCCTGAGATAAAAGATGATTACTTGTGGTTTTCCTGACGATCTGATTGCTTTGATTAGTTCCTTTCTGTCGGAAAGGACTTTTCGTGTCAAGGTTGGCTGCTCCATGTCTAACCGTTGTGACATCAATGCCGGCGTCCCCCAAGGCTCTGTCCTGGGCCCTGCGTTGTTCAACTTTTTCGTTCAGAATTTCCCAACTTTTACAAAGTGCAATTTATACCTGTTTGCTGACGATGCGTCCATCATGACTAGTGCCCACAATCCTAGTCATGTTTTATCTCGGTTACAAAATTCTGTAAATCAGTGTGAGAAATGGTTTGCTAAATGAAGGTTAAACCTAAACGTTGATAAATGCAAAACCATGTTCATTCCAAAAAAGTTTAGAAAACCCCAGAAGCCACTCTTCCTATCTGGAAAGCAGCTCGAGTGGGTAAAAACTATAAATACCTCGGAGTAGTGATTGATGCCAAGCTAAATTGGGGCGACCATCTCTCTTATACTATCAACAAGGCCAAGAAGGCAAAGTTAAGTCTGCTCTTAGAGTGGATAGCAAACTTTTGCTATATAAAATGGTAATCCGAACCATTCTTCTGTATGGTATGCCTGCCTGGGCTACAAACTGCAAATCCAGATGAAAGGACCTCCAAACCTTCCAAAACGTCACTCTGAGGACCATTGCCCAACTCGACAGAAGAATAGCAACTAATACTTCCATTGCTGTGAAGATTTCAGTATACCTACCATAGGAAACCACGTCCAAGAGTCGCTGAAGAAGCTGCTTCCGAAAATTAAGGAACCATCCTAATCCATTGGTTGCAAATATTCTGGATCACCGGCTCACATTTAGAAGTACCCTCAGCATCCAAAAGCCCATCTTTTCAACCTACTGGATCACCTACTCTTTTGTGTCCTATCGTCAATCAACAATCAACTTCATCGTCCTCGTAGGAAAGGACTCCTATTTATCCTCTTGATGACTTAACCAGGTTCATCTGGCTTCTTTCCTAGTTCAGCGTACTTCCCTTGGCTATTACTTGGACGAGTACGGCAGTGGAAGCATGGCTTCCGGACCGCTCGTTTTTTGTTTTTTCCCTGCGCTGTTCGATTGTCGATTGTCGGTTTCTAAGTCAGTTCTCTAGACTTTCTCGAGTTCGCTCTAGGTTTATTCGAGCTCCGACTTAGACTGCTGAATGATGAATGCAAGGCATTCGAAAAGCGTTTACAGGATTATCAGGTTGTATTATTTCAATTCGTTTTTTGTTGTGGTAAAAGAGTTTTTTAGTTTTAGGATTTACATACTTTTTTAATGCTCAAAAGATAGCAACAGAATGATAATAATAATTATTATTTGACATTGAAACGAGGTGTCTAGCAATACAATTAACCCAAAAATTATTAATGACAGAGAGAAAAAGAAAACAAATAGAAAATGCGTGTTACTGCATTGCCAGAACGATGTTAACAAAAAATGACATTACACGTGAGCATGCCGTGTATAATTATTATATACCGCATGCTGGCGTGTAATGCCTTTTTTTGTTAACATCGTTCTAGGAATGCCGTAACCAATGAGAAAGACAATGCATCTTTCTGTGGCAATGCAGTAACAACCATTTTCTGCTTTTTTTCATTAATAATTGTTGGATTAATTGTATTGCTAGAGACCTCGTTTCAATGTCAAAAGTACACATTTTATATGTTGTCCAACGAAAGAAAAACTGGGCGTGTCTAATTAAATTCCCAATTTCAATTGTTAGACATTGTTGCTAAATAAAATTAACAATGATTAACGATTGAAACTGGAAATTTAACTGGACACGCCTAGTTTTTCTTTCTTCTTGGACAGAGTATAGTTTATTGTATAATAACGTATATTCTGAAACATTATTTATATTTCTTTAAAGCTTTTGTAACAATCTTAACATTTAGAATAAGATATTGAAATAAATCTTTCATGTTTTAAATGATTGTTTTTAATCATTATTAGTGACTAATCTTTTTCACTGAATACATCATCCAATGTTTTTTACTGACTACATGTATTACCATGCACTTGAAGTTTTACTTCACTCGGGTGTCCCGCGACACACAAGTTTGTTTTTTTTTTTTAAAGTACATTGTTTCATTGTTTTTAATTTTGTCTGTTTAATCAGTTGTTAAATAAAATCTTTTAAACATTCAAACGAGGAGCTTCAGCTGTGAAGTAGAAATACATTTATTAATGTTTTTTAAGGAATTGAGCAATCGCCCGTCGACAAAGCGATCGTCGCGTGCGCGTGCTCATCCTTGAAAGGTCCTATCGGAGGTTGTTCGCCAGTATCAATTGGCTGCCAATCTCCGATAGGAGACGGCACATAAAGAAGAAGAAGAAGAAAGTAACAGTTTATTCATTCTTCTTGAGAGAGACGAGGTAGGAGACTCCACTTGTCCACAAAAAAAATTTAATACACCATAGATGTATACATTTCGGTCACCATATGGCCTTCTTCAGTATGACTCAGGATACACATGTTCAGATACAGGTCCCCCTTCATTATAATTACCTGTATCTGAACATGTGTATCCTGAGTCATACTGAAGAAGGCCATATGGTGACCGAAATGTATACATCTATGGTGTATTAAATTTTTTTTGTGGACAAGTGGAGTCTCCTACCTCGTCTCTCTCAAGTATTGTAGCATCCACAGAATTGTAAAGGTCAGTTTATATTTTACATTGTTTTTCTTAGTTATTCATTCTTGACTAATCGACTGTTATATGATATGTTATTATCTTGGTATTTTTTACAGTCACTATTTTAGCATGTGAATTCGTTTTGAAGGGGTCCACGAAAAATCTTGAAAAATTGATGCAGTCGAGCTAAGACCTTGTTGGTCATATTTCTGAAAACAGAATTTAAAAAATATTAATCCGTTTTCAAGTTATCGTACAAACGGCAGCCGGTCAGCGGGCCGGATAAATGTCCAGATCACATGCATTCTTATATCTAGCTTGTTGCTAAAGCTCCTAATAAATACAGTAATAAAATCATACAACATTCCAAGAAGGAGCTTTGCCTACGACAAAGCGATCGTCTTGTACGCGTGCCCATGTCAACAATGCTTAAAAGAAAAACAGAAAATAACAATCTACTCATTCTTGACGAATCGATTGTTACATGACATACCATTATCTTGGTATTCTTTACGGTCAATGTTTTAAAACGTGAAATCGACTTGAAGGGGTCCACGAAAAAGCCTGGAAAGTTGAAACAGCCGAGCTAAAATCTTGATGGTCTAATTTCTGAAAACAGAATTTAAAAAAGTTAAATCGTTTTCAAGTTATTGTGCAAACGACAGCCGGCCAGCGGGCAGGATAAACATATAGACCAAGCATGCATTCTCGCCTTTCATCTCTCTCCTTCACCAACCTTTTTCGATCACAATAGTCCTTATCGTTTGAAGTTTGTTTGTTTTTTTCAACTGCCACTCTCTAGACACCCGAGATACTGTTGGGCGAGAAAATCCTAAAAGAGTCGTCGTTTCAAAGATGATGGCACCAGCTCTTCTTGCACCGACGATCTTCCCTCCAGATCTTTCGTCTTAAATCTTTCATCTGGCCCATTTTGACATTAACTTCAGTGATAACTATGTCATGGAAGAAGTAGAATGGGAAGCGAAGCTTGTAACTGTTCCGATGCTAAATCAGTGAAATAAAAACAGCGGATCAGTCGATTTGGGGTCAACTTCCGCTATTCCTTTCACTCCCCCTTGTTATTTTAATTGCTGCCAGGCGAGAATCCCCTCTGCTGTTCTACCATGCCCTCTTCCTCCTCCTAGATGATTTTTGAAAAATGTCATTTCTGTTTGAAAGTTGCAATAGTTTGCTCCTTTAGAATCTGCCTTCCGAGTGCTCTCCATGTCGATGTTAAACGTTAAGAACAAAATTTTTGATGAATGAAGAGTTATACGATTAAAAGGCAGACATTGGAGTTTACTTTGCAGCACATTGTCCCCTTGGCGATCGTGCTTCTACAACTAAGTGTCATTTTAATTCCTGACCACGGACCACACAGTGACATGAGGAGAAATACCTATCCTTTCATTGACTCCGACTTAACCATGAAGAAGTGACGTGCAATAGATTCATTTTCGCTTCATTACGATTCGGCTCATCTGCTAGGATCCCTAGTGTGCTTTTTATTTCACAATTTCTCGGAAGCTTCGCACACATTCTACCTCTTCTATGACTACGTCGTTCGAAGCTGAGCGTTCCTTATATAAGCAGCTCTGCATTTTTACATCACTTCCGGACTTGTTTACTTTCTAATAAGTGTCTCTATTTTTTTGGCCACTCAGTGTGTATTTGCTTATTAAAAATTTATACTTGTCTTATGACTGTCGTTACCATTATTTTCATTTATGATCTTGTAATCTTTAAGGAAGAAATAATATTTTATAAAGTGCTGCAACCAACCTCGATCTCTCCTAAGCCTCAGAGGGCATCCACACTCCCATTTCGTCTACCCCACAAAGATCTAACGGTATGAGAAAATATATCTGTGCTACTCTATAGATAATAGCCAAATGCGTATTTACAACTTTAGTACTGATTTGATAAGATATGAATGATTCCTGTAGCATTTGTGAGGATTGACATTCATGTGATGTGCACATACTGTTTATCACATATATTTATGACGAACTTTACATGCGTCAGTGATTGATGTAATGGAATTCTTGCTTTGTCCTGAAATAAAATAACATTTTGAAAGCATGTACGATAAAGAAAGATTATTTCAAAGATTTGTTTCAAATTCTTTGTGCCTGTATATTGAGCTTTTCTATAAGACCTTGCTCAATAGTAAACAAATCGCCATTTTGAAAATAAGCAGACGAGGACTTCCGCGAGCAACAGTGCTTCCTGTTGTGAACTTGTTAGCTCTAGACTAGCCTGCGCCTGCTTCTGTGTGGTATATGGCGTCGTACAATTTTATCGTTACAAAAGGAGACAAGGAATCTACACTTCAGAGCACTCGATAATGCATTTATATTTTTGAACTTTAGTTTCAGAAAATTTTTTGGCAAATTACCTTTGGCAGTGGTAGGCCATTTAATGAATGAATGTAATATACGATACAGAATATTTGAAAGATATGCATTACTTTTTGCTGTAAATTTGGATGAGGTAAGCCAAGTCTTCATTCAATTATCCAAGCCTTTATTATTGGCTTGTGGGGCTAAAAAGAAACAAAAATCTTCTCTCTTAAGTTTAAAATGGAAAGTAGAAATTATTCTAAGATGAAATGAACATTTTTATTATATGGAAAATATCATATCATAAAAAATATCTTCTCTTTTTTTATTTTTTCTCTTGAGATAAAAAAAGTCTTTCTTCTCAAGAGCTCTTTCTTTCAAGAAGGGGGTCGGATTGTGAGGCAAAAAAAAAAAAAATTGGCACCCAGTTATTTTGATCTACGGCATTGATCCATGCCTGTTGGCGTTCTGAATCTCGTGGAAATTGGAAGAACCGAATCTCAGAGAGTAAATTTGTACTAGAACAGTGTATGCAACATTTGTTAGCCAAGCAAGTAAAACAAATTGATCCTATCGTCTTCCGTTTCATAAAGAGGTAGGTAGAAAATACAGAAAAGAATCCGTTAATTTTTCTAATGCACTGCTGCACAACTAGTTGGCATTTCTTAAATTTTAATCACTCTAGAATTCGCTCGGACGCTATGCTCATGCTGGGTATTTGGTAAATCCTGAAGTCTTTTTTTTTCTGACCGACCCGTGTCCTTCAGTGACGATTTTTTTTCGTCAGGTAAGGTCTATATTACGTGTCTATATATTCGATACTTGTATGATTTAGGCATTCATTTTCTGGAGGTTAATGTTAGAGTGTGGATGTCCTTTGAGGTATCCACCAATCTTATTCAAGGAATTTTATTTTCCCTTGTCGGCTATTTTTGAGCAGTATCATCAGATTTTGTCGTTGCGTCATCTGGAAATTTCGAATGTTAATTTGGTTAACTTATAACATATTTAAATTCAAAAGATTTTAGTGTTTAATAAATTGTATTACATCTTATCTTAAAACTTGCCGTTATGGCATCTATTTTTGAAAACGTAAAGTACTCTTTTTTGAAGCTGATCTACTCCGGGAACTTTTTGATGCCATATACGCTATGCCTTCCATGCGACCGCCCTATATTGCTTTCATTGGCAAATCATATACAGGACACTTTGCACATAACGGCACGATGTTGTCTTTACAGCAGAGGACGGTCGCCAGTCTTCATACCCATATTTCTTATTAAAAAGTCAGCTACGAAATAATTTTTACCCAATACAACTTGATGACATGTTTTATGTAAACATCGAGCTCCCTAAGAACAATTTAGAAGTCGTTTGGGATATTACACTCGAGTAATGTTTTAATGTTAATTCGGCGTTATTTATCAGTATTTTATTTTAAAAGTTATTAATTATAAAATAAAAAGCAAATAAATAATAATTAATAAAACATAAAAAATTTTAAATTAATAAATAAAATCAAAATAAAAAGCTGACTTTTCGGATAGAGACTATCCTTTATCAAAGCAAAAAAAGATAGTCCCAATCCGAAACGTCAGCTTTCTATTTTGATTTTATTTATTTAAAAATTTTTATTTTTTATTAATTATTATTTATTTGCTTTTTATTTTTTAATTAATACATTTTATTGTATTCCAGGGTTTTTGTGTCTCGTCCTTCTCTCATATATATCCGTCAATTTTATTTTAAAAAATTGTAGAAACGTATACCATAAACATATGCACGAACGTGCAGACGCATAAATTTAATGTCTAAATAATACAGCTGAAATACGAATAAAGAATACTAGCATACTCGTGCGAGAACTCTCGCATGCGGAAATCCGATCCCCCTTTTCCCCCTCATTCATGTGTATACATCTAAAATATATTTAGAATAGGGCGAAACGTGTTTATAAATATAAAAAATTATATAATCATAACTTTCAATTTACTTACAGAATATAAAATAAAAATCAAATACAATTGATATTTAGAAAACATTTCACAAAATCTTTATCATTCAATACTCTTTATAAAAGTTCTTGGAAATATTGCTTTACATCACTTCCCTAAAAACAACATTGGAAGTGATTTTTCAGTTGAAAAATGGAAGGAAAAATTCTGCGACTCGGATTCGAACCAGGAACCTCGACTATCATGGCCGATGCCTCTAACATTGGAAGTTATTGCACTGTCTTCCTTGACAGTTTCTTTTTCGTTTTCCTTGATAGAAACAAAAATATTTGAAAAACTTTTACTCTCGAGAAAGCTACACAAATTTGTTCATGTGAGAAGACGGGATCGGGTAAGTACAACCCTGCTCTTGGCAATGTTTGACCTTTCGATTTATTAATGGTCATAGGATATGCAGTTTTAACCGGAAACTATTTTCGAGTCTATTGAACGGGATCGTAGGATCTGATGGTGTTAGAGATATTCTCGGAATTAGAACAGTTTTTCTGGAGTTCATAAGTTTTGCAGTAATAGTAAATTCACTCAATTCAGTTATGACCATTCTCGCCCCATTGATAAGGCCTTCTTTAGTGTTGAGGTTTCTAAATAGCATAACAGTTGTGTGATGGAAGGCCAGAATGTTTTACACTATACAGAAATTCAATAGGGCGTGAGAGCCGCAAAAGGGATCTGAATTACAAAAGTAATATAGAGCGTACCCGTCCGAAGCTTTCGCACTGCAATCTGAGATTATAAAGTCTTAACTGTAGAGAATGGAATGCGTACGCTAGTGGATTGTTGGAAGAGTTAAGCTTGGGTCACACTGGCGTAAAACGCCACGTAAATACGCCGACGTAACGACGTCGCCAAGCGCGGCACCATGCTATTTACCGGAAGTGACATCACTGGCGTCGTTACGTCGGCGTAAAACGCCACGTAAATACGCCGACGTAAAACGCCACGTAAATACGCCGACGTAACGACGTCGCGAAGCGCGGCACCATGCTATTTACCGGAAGTGACGTCACTGGCGTCGTTACGTCGGCGTATTTACGCGGCGTTTTACGCCAGTGTGACCCTAGCCTTACTTCGTTAACTCTTTTCATTGTTGCCACTAATGGACAACTTTTTCGTTATTTATAATTACCGTATATAAACAACCAGAAGGAAATTCCTGGCAAATCTCTCATTTGGTTACCGTATATAAATTTGTTTGCTTGCTATGGTAGCTGTCTGTAGGCAATGGAGAGCGTGCGCTAGTGGATTGTTGGAAGAGTTATTTCATTGTTGCCCACAGAGTGAACGACAACCACAGTGTTTTCTTTAATTATATAATAATAAACTGCAATTTTTAATGAAAAACGTGTTTTAACGATATGTGAGTGTACTATGTCAGAAGCCTGTTCAAAAACCCTTTGTTTGATACCTCATTCATCGTTGTGCGTTTTGTATGAGCTGAGAAAAGGGGATCTATATTACAGAAATAATAGCATAGGTGATTATAAAATAAAAACAATAAAGTAAAAACTAGATCGTTGCTCGTTCAGCTGCTTTAAAATCATTAATAATAAATTAAAATTTAAGTTCTATTCTAGAATAAAGATCGTGATCCTAAGTATCCAAGCGTAATTTCAATCGTGTAAGCATTTATTGAAATAATGAAGTGAAAGAGAACATAAAAGGCTATTTAGATTATTTTATGAAAATATTTTAGTCCACTGATATTTGGAACGGCTTCTCTTACTGCGGTTTCTTATTTCAAAAAATAATTCATGCTTTGCAATAGGATTCCGCCTGACTGGAAAGCAGTAATAATGTATTTTGGAAAGTCTACTAAAAAGATTGGTGCTTCCATTTTCATGGACCAAATGCGAAAGAAGAGAATGGATTGCCTCACTCTATTTGATTTATCCACCTTCTTTGTCTTCCATCTGTGCCCCACATGCTCTTGGTCAAATATAGCCAGGAGGAAATTTTTCTCAGAATGAGGTTCCAATTATTTTTCTCCGTTTACACCTGGAGTCGCTTTTTATAGCCGCCAAATAATTGTGTAAGAGGAATTATTTTCCGACTCAACCTGGAAAAAAGTCATCTTTTTAAAGGGAAGATTACAGAATCCACTATGCAATAAAAGTGGCGATTTGACCACTATTCCAAAAACAAACGAATTTTTTTTATACAACGATTACTTATTTAAAAAACAGATTAAAGATTCGTAAAGAGATTATCTATAAAGTAACATCAATGCAAAAAAAACCTGCAAAACAATTTTGATGTGTTACTGTTGATTAAGTAAGTTATATGTTACAAGGCGGAGTAAAGCAAACATTATAATGACAAAAGATTAACTGCTATTGGAAATGAAGCGACCACAATTTTCAACACTATTTTCATTTGCACTGTCCATAAATAAGAGCCAGGTTTAATCTTTGATTATGTAAAAGTGAAAATTCAAATATTTGCTTACGAATAATTTTTATGTCTTTTTCGTGTACGTAAGTGCCTGCTTAATAACACTGTTAATAGCATTGGAATAACACAAAAATCATTGAAAAGAAGAATATTCCAACAAAAGATTAATAAAAGAAACTTGTATCATTACACGTAAGAAAAATTTAGCCAAACCTTCAATAGACATAAATAACAACTGGATATCTACAGGGTGTATCTGAACGGTCTGTACAAACTTGGAGGGGAGGTAATATGGGTGATTTTAAGCAAAAAAGTTCATATTAACATTGGTCCGAATTTGAACGCTAACTGAATCCGAATATGAACAGAAATGGGTCCGAAATGGGTCCGAATATGAACAGAAATAAAAATGCCGCCACCAAGATCAGCAAGTTAATAACTCAAGTTCTGAAACATCTAGAATGATAAATTGGTAAAACAACAGGGTACATAAAACTGTGTTTACCGTTAAAAATTGATCAACTTCCAACTAGTAGTTTCAAGGTTATGCATTCAACATCGTAACCCGTGCTCACATGCGAGTACTAACCAGCACGTGTTACGATTTTGACTGCATAATTCGGAAACTGTTCGTTGGAATTCGATCAAATTATAACGGTACACACAGTTTTATGCACTATACTGTTTTACCAAAATTCATCATTCTAAATGTTACAGAACTTGAGTTGTTAACTTGTTGATCTTGGTGGCGGCTTTTTTATTTGTGTTCCTATCTCAGTTATCGTTCAAATTCGGACTCGCGTTCATATGAACTTTTTTGCTTAGAATCATCCATACTATCTCCCCACCAAGTTTATACAGACCGTTCAGATATACACTGTAGATATCCATTTGTTGTTTATGTCTATTGATGGTTTGGCTAAATTTTTCTTATGTCTAATTATATGATAAGTTTATTTTATTAATCTTTTTTTTGTAATTTTCTTCTTTTCCAATGATTTTTGTGTTTTTTGCAATGCTATTAACAGTGCTACTAAGAAAAGGTGGTGCCATGGCCAAAGTTCTTCAACAAATATCCTTGATAATTTGGGATGAATATACGATGTCGCACAAGTCTCATACAGATGCTGTCGGTAGAAACCTTAAAGACTTGAGAACACCACTAAATAGGTGGTGTAACATACGTATTAACTGGTGATTTCAGGGAGACTTTGCAAATGGTGCCTAAGGGAATACGTGCTAATATTGTAAATGTGTGCGAGAAGAAATTGAAGTTTTCCAGCAGGTTCTGAAACGTCGAATAACTACTAACATGCGAGTTCATCTGCGAGGGGATCAAAACTCGGAGCTCTTTGCGCAAGACATTCTTAAGATTGGTGATGGTTGTACCTCTATGGTTCACGGTCATCACATTAACATTCCTCACACTGTGGGAACATGTGTCAGAACCATGATCAGCTTATAAATGATGCTTATCCGAATATTGAAAGGTTTCTACAAAAAGTCACTAATTGCTTGAGCGAGCGCGCCATCATAACTGCAAAAAACACAACGCCGCGGAAAAAGTAAATGAAAGCAGTTTCTGAAAAAACAGCCACCGAATGTAAAACATACACTTCAATGGATATGATGTTAAATGTAAATGAGTCCATTCACTACCCAACAGAGATTCTCAACGCTCTCAACCCTTCAGGTTTGCCTTCACATGTACTCAGGCTAAAAGTTGGTTCTGCGAGATCATGTTCTTTCGCGAACCACAGCTTTCCAATCGCACAAGACTGCAAGTGAAGCGTCTAATGCCTCACATCATAAAGGCCATCATTTTTAACAAGACCAGTAATCGGTGAAATAGCGTTAATACCAAGAATACCCATGATTCCTACTGATCTGCCATTTAAGAAGCTGTAGTTTTCTGTCAAATTGTTTCGCCATTAGATTAACAAATCCCAAGGCCAAACTTTTAACGTGATTGGAGTAGACCTCCGAAACGAGATGTCTTCGCACGGCCAGTATATGTGCGACTTTCACGAATTGGTATAACAACAAACCAGACAAAACTGACTGAGGATGGAGATAATAAAAATTGTAATGTGGTTTTCCCTGAAGTTTTTGCTGATTATTAAAGAGTTCATAAAATGCCCTAATCTAATAAAATCTTGTAAACATTCCAAGTAGGAGCTTTAGCAGTAAAGCAGAAATACATTTATACATTTATTAAAAAGAAATTACCCCCCCCCCCGAGTAGGGTAAGGCAAGTGGCAGATCCTGCGGTCATCTATTTTTACCCTTTTGTCTGCACTTTTTACCTCTTCCCATATTTTTAATCAAGAAAATTGATTTTCTCGAACTTAATATGTATAAAATGTTAAAAACCTCGTATCTTCTTTCCTTTTTCATCATTTCCGAACGTATGATATATAACATGCCATATGTTGCCATAGTTCTAAGGCCCAAGTGTCTGCCAACCCCGCAAATCCGACTCCCCTGGAACAATTGGGCCTAAACTTCTAATCTTTGCGTACCTAAATAGCACACAGATATGTTGCCTTCCTGAATCCCACCCCCGTAATTCCGACCCCAGTGTACCAATCAAAACCAAACTAAATAGTACAGATGGGCATGCTCATAGTAGGCTACATTCCGAATTTCAACCTTCTACCTCAAAAAATGTAGATATTATGAAGGAGTACACAGTGAAGACATTATAAAACCAATAAGTAGCTCCATTCTTTCGCTACTTAATAATATAGATTTTGAGCTTGAGCAATCGTGCGTCGACAAAGCGATTTCACGTGCGCGCCGATGTCAGTAATGCTTAAAAGATGAACAGAAATTAAAAATGTATTCCTTCTTGGCAAATCGATTGTTGTATGGCATGCCATTATCTTTGTATTCTTTACACTCACTGTTTTAGCACGTGAATTCGACTTGAAGGGGTCCACGAAAAATTCTGAAAAGTTGACACGGCCGAGCTAAGACTTTGATGGTCATATTTCTGAAAACAGAAATTGAAAAAGTTAATTCGTTTTCAAGTTATCGTGCAAACGGCGGACGGCCGGACGGACGGATAAACGTACAGACCAAGGGCGCATAAGTAGCTTTTATGCTAAAGCTCCTAATAAGGGTGATCTCACTTATATTATTTTGCTGTGAGCGAAGTTGTAGGTGTCTGCTAATTACTTCTAAAAAACAAAGACAAAACACATCCAACAATCAATCACAATTAGCAAATAATCAACATGTCCAACAATCACAATTAACAAAAAATTAAACATTATATTCTTTTCATTATTAGGAGCTTTAGCATCAACGCTACTTATAAGAATGCGCCCTTGGTCTGTACGTTTATCCGGCCGTCCGTCCGGCCGTCCGCCGTTTGCACGATAACTTGAAAATGGATTAACTTTTTATAAATTCTGTTTTCAGAAATATGACCATCAAAGTCATAGCTCGGCCATATCAACTTTTCAGAATTTTTCGTGGACCCCTTCAAGTCCAATTCACGTGCTAAAACAGTGAGTGTAAGGAATTCAAAGATACGGGCATGTCATATAACAATGAATTTGTCTAGAAGGAATATATTGCTACTTTCTGTTCATCTTTTAAGCATTATTGACATCGGCGCGCGCACGTGAAATCGCTTTGTCGACGCACGATTGCTCAAGTGCTCATAATCTATAAGCTTATTTAAATAGCGGAATAATGGAGCTACTTATTGGTTTTATTTTACACACGATTTGAATCACCCTTCATCATTTCTACATTCTTTGAGGTAGAGGGTTGAAATTCGGAATGTAGCTTACTATGGGCATGTGCACCTTCACTATTTAATTTGGCTTTGATTAACGCATTGGGGTCGGAGTGGGGACCAAACGGTCTACGTGTATTTATGCATATAAAGGGGTGAAATTCGGAATGCCGATTCCTCTAAGCAAGATCTCCATTATATGAAGATTTTTTTTTCCCGAGGTATCCATGCCTTCCCGACTCGATGGCGGAATGCATCGAAAAGATGGGGACTACATTGTCAAATAGTGTACCAACTCTGTCTGTAATAAAGGAGCTGTAAAAAAATATTTCCGGTTTTCATTTGACTTGACCCTCGTAAGTTGAATAAGAATGGAGCTACTTATTGGTTTTATAAAGTCAGTCCGTGCCCTTCATAATTTCTACATTTTTTGAGGTAGAAGGTTAAAATTCGGAATGTTGCATACTATGGGCATGTCCATCTGCTCTATTTAGTTTGGTTTTGATTGGTGTACGGGGGTCGGAATTACGAGAGTGGGATTCAGAGAGGGCAACATATGTGCTATTTATGTACGTAAAGGCGTAAAATACAGTATCCAGATTCCTCTAGGCAAGATCTACATTACATTACTATGAAGTTTAGGCTCAATTGTTCCAGTGGGATCGGATTTGGGGTTGGTTGGTTAGTTTATTAGAATTTTAGGCATCGACTACTAAGGTCATTTTGCGCCTTTTACACAAGTTATATCTGTACGAAGCCCGGGACAAACACAAACATCCATGCCCACGGCGGGATTCGAACCCACGACCAGGCGGACTCGAGAACTAGAAAGCCTACGCTCTAGCCCTCTCGGCCACCTGGCCGGCTCGGATTTGCGGGAGTGGCAGTCACTTGGTTCTTTAGAACTATTGCAACATATGGCATGTGATATATCATGCGTTCGGAAATGATGAGAAAGGAAAGAAGATATGAGGTTTTTTACATTTTTTACATATTACGTTCGAGAAAATCAATTTATTGATTAAAAAAAAACTTGGGGAGAGGTAAAAAGTGCAGATAAAGGAGTAAAAATAGATGATTTGCCTTATCCTACTCGGGAGGCGGGGGGATTAATTTCTTTTTAATAAACGTATACATGTATTTCTGCTTCACTGCTAAAGCTCCTCCTTGGAATGTTTCCAAGATTTTATTAGGAAAGTTTTTCTTAATTATTAGGAGCTTTAGCATAAAAGCTACTTATAAGAATGCGCCCTTGGTCTGTACGTTTATCCGTCCGTCCGTCCGTCCGCCGTTTGCACGATAACTTGAAAACGGAATAACTTTTTCAAATTCTGTTTTCAGAAATAAGACCATCAAATTCTTAGCACGGCCGTTTCAACTTTTCAGAATTTTTCGTGGAACCCTTCAAGTCGAATTCACGTGCTAAAACATTGAGTGTAAAGAATACAAGCTAATGGCATGTCATATAACAATCGATTTATCAAGATGGAATACATTGTTACTTTCTGTTCATCCTTTAAGCATTACTGACATCGGCGCGCGCACGTGAAATCGCTTTGTCAACGCACGATTGCTCAAGTGTTCATAATCTATATTATTCAGTAGCGAAAGAATGAAGCTACTTATAGGGAGTGCAAGTGACTACGTCACAGCTGACGTCATTTGCGCGATGAACGGGCCGAGAGCCTAGGAAATGGGATCGCTGGTTCCAAACATTGGAACCACGCAATATACGTACTAGTAACGTTGAAACGGGCGGCCAGTAAAAATGACATCTCTTAAATTATTATGTTAATTTGTGTAATTGATACTATTATTAAGACATTTAATCCCATTATATAATTTATACATTAATATTAGAACGCTTTTTAATCACTTTTAATCACTTAGCAAAAGAATGCCATCGTTCGCGGATCTTTCTTTCTTTGGGAAAACGATAGATGTCTAAATCGCTGTTTTGGCTCCTTCTTGAGCAGTGAGGAACTAAACAATTTCACATCTTAAATGTGTTATAAACACTGGGCTTATACAAAGCGATTTTATTCCATCCCTACGTTGGAACCATGTTAAATCCCGAAGCGAGAAGACTTGTTTGGAACCAAATCGAGTCACGTGACTGAAGAATTCCAAGGACTGACGTCACACTTGCACTCCCTATTGGTTTTATAATGTCTTTGTGCCCTGTGCGTGGAAGGGGAGGGGTGCCAAACGGAACCTTCAAATAATAATATCCCTCACACGCGACAGGAGCGGGTTCTTGGACTTGCGCGGGTGATGTTACGCAATCAAGGAGTAGGTGCGAGTAGTGATTTTAAATACCATTTTAATAGACTTAATAAAGATTGATACAATTCATTAATCAACAATAATTCTGGGGCCCCAATTAAAATAAATAGCAAACCCTATTAAAAAAATAATCGTTAATCTTCAACACATCAACAAGAAATGTTGTACAAATTATTTTAAATGATCCTCCGTTAGATCCCAGTGGTTGCGTGCACTGACACATGTGCTGTTAATGAGCCAGCATTCCTAGGTCCTCAGCTAGGAGACTAACACTGCAGCAGCTGTTGACTCATTCCCAACGGAACGAACAGGATCAGGGACCAACCAAAGAAAGCGTCGCGCTCTCCTTTGACGTGTTTACAATCCCGAGCTAATCAGCACTATGCTCTGCACGATTGGAAACCAGGGGAGAGAGCAGTAACCCCTTTACTACCAAAATTTCCGACGCCCACAGTCCGCACCACGACGCAAAATATTCCCTCCTATTCGCTACCGTTTGAATGGCCAAAACCCCAGAGCTGATCATATGACAGCGTAAAAAGCTGCACCGCACAATACCCTTTCACTTATTTTGCATGTGAAAGCAATGGCTCCATGTGTACAGCTCTGCTTACAAATTACCATCAACTGGATATAACATACTACGGACTATTTAAATTCAAATGAAAACATAAGAGTTTTCGTGCCAACAGTTATTAAGCAACGTAAAGGCAATAATCATACAATTATTAAATTGTAGAGTGAAAACACTTTAAACAAAACGTCAGCGGGAGTCCTTTACTAGCGGAAAACTTCGTGTCCGTATCACATGACCACTAATAACTATATCTCAACATCGCCGAAATAAGAGCAGTCAGGATAAACAAGCCACAGCTCTATTCTCCTTACGTTCTAGCTTGGTCATTAATTGGTAGAAATCGTAATGATCGCTATTAACGGGACAATTATAAATAAAGAACGACCTCACCGCTCTGCAATCGTTGCTTTCTTATCTTGGTCGATGCATGAATCCAATCAAAGCAACGTTGCTGCAGCGTTCCAATTCCAACAACAAAGAAATACGAAAGTTTAATTCGTGGATCCTTCCAAATTTCAGGACGGGCGCTTTTCCTTTATTTACACATATTGTAAATGTTCATTTTTGTACCTGTTCTTCCTGAACTGAAGATATATTAAAAAAAAAAAAAAGTAAAGCAAAAAAAATCGCCTCGAACAATGCTGCTAACGAAGGGGGGGGGGGGGGGCCGGGTAGGAAGAACTCCAAGCCTGCCTTCTCTGCAATACACACAACAACAGAAAAATCACTCTAAACAATGACGTTTAACCTTCGACTCTGTTGCTGTCACTCTTACCCAGAAAAGCTGCGACAACAATGTTTACAACGGAATAGGCTAACAATTGCTGCAGCTTCCCTGGGATAATCTTAAAGTTTAATATCGTCAGCAATCAAGATAAATAAAAGAAAATAATCTACGATAAAACCATAATTTCTTTACAACAAGGAACACATTTTTAACGATTTCACCCCATAACTCTTACCAATTAAAACGCATAGAACAAATCATTTACCCGACTCTAACTAACACCAAGGACTACAAATACCGTTTGTTTACCACTAACCCACACCAAACGACCTACAAAACAAAATAATAATAATCACCCACGCACGAGAGACCAAAACGAAATACAAAACCAAAACAAACACTGACACTAGTCACATCTTAACTGTGTACCCCTTCATAATTTCTACATTTTTAGAGGTAGAAAGTTGAAATTCGGAATATAGCTTCCTGTGTGCATGTCCATCTGCAGTACTTAGTTTGGTTTTGATTGGTAGAATGGGGTCGGAATTACGGGGGTGGGAGAGAGGACAACATATCTATGTGCTATTTAGGTACGTAAAGGCGTGAAATTCAGTATCCAGATTCCTCTAGGCAAGATCTACATTGCTATGAAGTTTAGACCCAGGTGTTCCATTGGGGTCGGATTTGCAAGGGTGGTAGTCCCGTGGTCTTTAGAACTATAGCAACATATGGCTTGTGATATATCATATGTTCGGTAAAGATGAGAAAGGAAAGGAAATACGAGCTCTTTTTACATTTTCTACATATTACGTTCGAGAAAGTTAATTTTTGTTTAAAAAACTTCATCGACGCACGATTGCTCAAGTGCTCATAATCTACAAGGTCTTTATAATTAAAGTTCCATTTTGACATGGCCATAAAAAAACTACTGGACCAAAAGCTATAATACCATTTTGATATGCCCTCTTGTACTTAGTAATATTATACAAGAGGGCATGGGAAGTTCATATCCACCAAAAAAAAAAAAAAAATTTGTTCAAAAGGTCACCACTTGCATGGAATGGCGCTCTATGCTAAATTCGTATACGAAATTAGACACAGTAATCGGGTGTAATCTGCTTTCAGTAAATGGTGGAGGCCACATTCAACATGTAACTAATTTTAGTAACGATTAAAGACTTGTTAACCTGTGACTTCGTGTCTAATTTCGCATACGAATATTGCACAGAGCGCCATTCCATGCTGGTGGTGACCTTTTGAACCAATATTAAACCAACTCCCCGACAAGCTAGACAGCTGAAACTTGATACAGAAACACAGGACCGATGATAATGCATTATTATTATTATTATAATGAAATCCAATACGTCCATCCAGGGCCTGTATGGCCAGAGGCCGACGAGTTGGGTCCATGGATGGACCTGGATTGACGACTGCTGTATGGTTTCAGCAGCCGGGGGGGGGGGGTAAAGAATCGTGTTTCATTGATGGTCGCCCATCCAGTAACTAGCCATGCCTAGTGTTGCTTAACTTCACAGAACTAGAGTGTTCTAGGGCACCAATTCATTTCAGTCGTCTCTCCATAAAGCGTGGTTCCCACTGGCAGAAAACAAGAGAGCAGAAACCAGAGCGTATTTTTTTCTGCCTTTTTACTTTCTGCTCCTGCAGATATCCCACATGGCAGAAACTCAAAAGGATAAGATAGCAGAAGTTTTGCCCAACACAAATGCACTGCACCGAAGCCGTCGATCGATCTAAACGGTCGGCTTCGACTGCACACAGTACGTACGTACATAGTTCGTTCATTCCTCATCAATCATCACATCGAATTTTTGCATTTAGTTTATTCAATTTAATTTAATTAATTAATTAATTAATTAATTAATATACAACGTGTCCCAAAACTCAACGATAAGCTTGTACCTACGAATCAACCTCGTCATGATCATTCGGGAAAAAATAAGAAAAAAATTTTTTTTATTTTATTTTAAATATTAATTGACTTTTTATGAAAACTTTGAAATTTGACCCCCCTTGTACCTTATTTATTCTACTGTGACCACAAAATTATAGATATTCCGGGATTTTTTTTCTTTGTTGGATAGCTTAGTAGTCCTGTAATAAAAAGTCAATTAATATTTAAAATAAAATAAAAAAAATTTTTTTCTTATTTTTTCCCGAATGATCATGACGAGGTTGATTCGTAGGTACAAGCTTATCGTTGAGTTTTGGGACACGTTGTATATTTCGCACCTCTTCTATAAGCGCTTCTACATCAATTTTCTTTCTCGGCCTCTTCACCTTTCTGAGCTGAGTGTCCGACATTTTTATTTTGTGAGAGACAGATGACGTCACTGTGACGTCATGCAGAGATCGTTTTCTATTGGCTGCCCTGCTTCTGCCACAAAAGTTGAACACAACCCAACTCCAAAAAGCAGAAATTTTCAGTCGGGCAGAAGAGACGAAAACAGGAAGTGACATCATAAAATTTTTCTGGTTTGTGGTTTCTGCCGTTGCTTTTACGCATGTGGGAACCACGCTTAAGTCGGAGGAACGATTGTTATAGGAATTGCTTAATTGTTTCGAACAAACAATTAAGTTTTTCAAATTGTTGACGCCGGCTTGAAGAGACATAATAATAAAATATTATAAAAGCGTGTTTTGAAAAAAAACCCCATTTTTTTCCTCTTATCTTGTTTTAATTTATTATTATTAAACTGTTATTTCATTTAAAAAATTCAATCTGATGATGGGAATAAGTTTCTCGAAAACGTTAATTTTACTACTGTCCTTTTGAACTTCCTCATACTTCAACACCTTCCTCGTACTTCAAGACCTTCCTCATACTTCAAGAGTACATAGAATTTCATCAACCTTCATGACATCTATCAACAAGACAATATCTATCTACAAGATTCTATTCATAATTGGTGACTACACATAAATAATAAATGTAAACTGGAGTTGAACCTCCAAACATTAGGTTATGATATTTTTTGAAAAAATGGTAGGAAAAATTCTGCGACCTGGATTCTAACCAGGAACCTCGAGTTTCATATGCTCGACGCCTCTACCAATTGGCTATCGAGCATATGAAACTTGAGGTTCCTGGTTCGAATCCAGGTCGCAGAATTTTTCCTTCCGTTTTTTCAAATTATTCCAATATCTGATGTTCGGAGGTTCAGCTCCAGTTTACATTTATTATTTAGATGTGAGTTCATCAAACATTCTGATGGTTGGAGAGGAGAAATTCTCGACCTTTGAGCCGGGCTCCCGTCTCCCATTGGGTTTTCCACCTTGACAACTTGGTTGTCTTTAAGACACTTGATGACAGCATGGCTGTACGGGTGTCTACGATAGCCCAATTGGTAGAGGCGTCGAGCATATAAAACTCGCTGTTCCTGGTTCGAATCCAAGTCACAGAATTTTTCCCTTCCATTTTTTCAAATAATATCATTACCTGATGACTGTACCATTTTCTATTTATGTTTGTATTTTTATTTACAGGACTTTACATTAAAAAAGGAGGATATTAAGTTATTAATTTTTATGAAACGTTTCTGTTTTTCGAACGGGAGCCTCTACCCTGGATAAGTTTAAGCTGCGCCACACCCGATGCAGTGACAATTTTCTCATTCGTCGACATCATGATATAGTTGTTTCACTCTTCGTCTCACTTCTCAACCATGACCTTTCTGGTAAGGGGGACTGAAGTAGCAGTGCTAAATCCAGCATAGTTCACAGAATCCCTGAAGCACCCAAATCTCCGACCCACAGTAAGGTGCATCCACTGAGGGGTTCTGAAACGATAATCTGCGGCACCTACTCCTACGAGGGAGTTTTGCGCCATCCCAGTAAATAACGACTGCTACGAGATGACAGTAGCAGCCGGGACCGACGGCTTAACGTGCCCTCCGAAGCACGGGGGGTTTCATGATGGAAGAGCTGCTGGCGGACAAACAAACCAGTGGCTGTCACCAACTGCTGGAAAACCAGCTATGGTCACTTGGCCAATGGGTCAGACCAAAGTCCTCCAACAGCCGTGCCCCAAATAGCTGTCCCGCCAGCAGTGGCCCTCAAGCCCTGGCCGTCACCCAGCCAGCAGCTGGCCGCGCCTGAAGTTGCTGAACTCCATCGATTAGCAAGCCAAACGACGAGACAACCAGGCCACGGCCACCCCCTCCACTGAGGGGTTACACAAATATTTTCAGGAATATTCCATGCTTTGTTAGATGGTTCTATCATTCCGGGATAAGTAAACTTTTAATACAATACTGTGAGTAGAAAAAGAACTTTAAACAATAAAATAATATTCACATGTGGAAAATGGTTTCAAGTTTAATCAAAATTCATTATTCACGTATAAGGTGTGGTAATTAATAATGCGCACTAATACAAACACTCACAAACGGGATGTCCTAATGAAAATTCTGTTTTATATGATTCAAAGTAATTTTCACCGGACACAATATACTTTTGAGTGCGTGTTTTAAGTTTGTAAACCAGCTTTTAAAGTTTCGGACGGAATCCACTTGATTTCCGACGTCACGGAATCCAGCTTTTAAACCTCTTTTGATCTGGAATCTTTCATAGAGTTTTTATCTGTGAGAACAAGAAAAAAAATTCTGGAGGGGCCAAATCAGAAAATAAAGCGGGTGGTTGAGCTCTGTGATGCTATGTTTATCCAGAAATCGCTTCGTCTATTAGAATCTGACGAATTGTCTCCTTGTTGCAGCCCATTTCATACGCAAGCATAGGACTTGTGAAAGTCAGCAGTGACAAGTTTCCTGATTTTCTCAGTGGTTTCTGGCGTTGGTACGAAAAATGGTCTTCCAGGGCACGGGTCATCTGAAAGGTCTTCACGGCCATCAAAAAAGCGACCAACCCATTCGAACGTATTCGTTCGGGACAGGGCATCGTTCCCATAGGCAGTTTCCAACATCTAATGTGCTTCCGTAGCCGCTTTACCCAACTTTAGGCAGTTCATGCAAGCCCGTTGTCCCATATTTTTTCCTCGACGATACTTGATCACATGCGTCGCTATAATGCGTGTCTGAATACGAATCCTTTACCAAACTACACTACATGATCAAAGGAGTTGGGACACCTGTTGCTCTATCGTAAAGCCACAAAAAGCTTCAATCAGTAGTGTGTAGGACCACCCCGAGCTGCTATCACTGCCTTCACCCTACATGGCATACTGTCCACAAGTTTACGGTATGTGTCCACAGATATTGACCTCCATTCCTCGAGGAGTGTCGTTCCTGGACAGATGTAGGGCGAACCATCCTAAATCTCACACATCGTTCCAATTCGTCCCAAAGATGTTCGATGAGGTTGAGATCAGGACTCTGGGCGGGCCAATCCAGTTCTTCAACCCGCATCTCGTCAAACCAGTCGGATATGGATTTGCTTTGTGGCAAGGCGCATTGTCGGGCTGGAAGAGGAACGGCCCGTCACCGAAGTGTTCCCCACAGCGCTGGAAGTGCCCCGTTATCCAGAATGGTCCTATAGCCATCAGCATTGAGGTTTCCGTCCACCTTGATGAGCGGGCTCAGTCCAGTCCAGGAGAAACACCCCAGGTGTTCACAGGGGTGTCTCAACTCCTTTGATCATGTAGTGTATATTTGTAGGCAGCATTTTTTACCTATAAAAATTTTTGACGCGCTGTCTCTGCATAAAGGGTAAAAACATGCCTAAATTTAATTACTGTTTTGTGTCGAAGACAAGAATTACTGAAAGTTTGAACATTTAATTTATTAAGTACCGAAAGGTGTTTTATGCTATCTGTGTGGGGAAACGTGTCTGTCTGTCTCTTCGTAAATCTAACTCCTTCAAGGTCATGAAAGATTTTCAAAATCTGTTTTCGCCAGTCAATGAATATGTTCATGACACGAAGCAATCACGAATATGATTGAAATCGGTTCAATGGCATTTGCTCTAACGGTACCATTATGATCCCACCAAACAATTTTCAATGCTAAGATATACTAAATAATAATCGTTCAGTAAGGGGTCCATAGTGCTGTTTCTATCGATAAAATTGGTAGAGACTTTACAACACAACAAAGGGAGAACAGAGTTTCCGACTAGTTTCGCCATTTATTCCCGGCTTTATCAAGGATACACACAAGAGGACATAAGCCTTTATATACAGAAAATATGGTACAGAATGTGAACATGATTGGATGAAGAAATAACAAATAGTAAATAATATAAATTGTACAGTGGCGACATTGAAAGGAGAATGGTTGGATAAGGAACCAATAACAATGAAATTATAAGGAAACCTTGAGAGGAAAATTAATTGAAATATAAAGGAAAAAATGTCATAACACAAACAAAATTGAAAACGCGGACCTAGAAGAAGACTCATCCGGAGTTAACGTAAACTTCATCGACCGTGCTCTCAAGTTACCCCTCAGTCCTCCTTCCCGTGCCACCGAATTCCGAACTATACGCGCCCTTGCCTTAAAAAATGGCTACACAACTTCTACCTTCTCCCGGATTCTCCAACGAAGAAAACTTGCCCTCTCCAACCCTAAACATCCTCACCCATCCCCATCCAAGAAATGGGTGTCCTTGAAATTCATCAGCCCTCAATTTTATTGCCTTTCCGCCTTCCTCTCCTCACTCGGCCTCCAAGTTTCCTACCGCTCATCGACCCCATACTTTCGCTCTCTTAATCCACCCATCCAAACACACGCCGACAAATTCTCCCGTTCCGGAGTTTATAGATTAAACTGTGGATTTTGCGATAAATACTATATAGGCCTATCGACCCGCAATTTCAATAAACGATTTAAAGAACACATGGACTCCTACAAGAAACAAGATAATAATTCACACTACGCGATCCACCTTGCCCGCACGGGACATGCCCCCAAAGAGCAAAGTGAAATCATGACCATTCTCCATCTATGCAACGACCCATTCAAGACTGCCACTCTCGAAGCCATTGAGATCTTTAAAGCTAAAATCTCCTCTCCAGATCACCTCCTCAATTGCCAAACCGTTTTTGATATTTATTCAATTTTAAATTCTTTATCCGATATCTTGTAATTTTTCAATTTTGTATATTTACTTTCCTTTCCATTTTTTTTTATTAATACCTTAGTTTACGTTAACTCCGGATGAGTCTTCTTCTAGGTCCGCGTTTTCAATTTTGTTTGTGTTATGACATTTTTTCCTTTATATTTCAATTAATTTTCCTCTCAAGGTTTCCTTATAATTTCATTGTTATTGGTTCCTTATCCAACCATTCTCCTTTCAATGTCGCCACTGTACAATTTATATTATTTACTATTTGTTATTTCTTCATCCAATCATGTTCACATTCTGTACCATATTTTCTGTATATAAAGGCTTATGTCCTCTTGTGTGTATCCTTGATAAAGCCGGGAATAAATGGCGAAACTAGTCGGAAACTCTGTTCTCCCTTTGTTGTGTTGTAAAGTCTCTACCAATTTTACTAAATAATACATCAAACAACTCGTAACGACGAACTAAAAGCGATTACTGTTTTCGTCAATTGATAAAAAATTTCCGCGCATGAACCATTTTGAAGATGGTCGTAATCGTTACAATGGCACGTGTTCTAATGATACCCTTAAGAGACCTCGAAAATTTTCAATTTATTCGGAATCAAGTAGCAATGTAAAATAAGTGCGAATAAAAACGTTATTATGTACGTTTTCTCCCATGCATGCTCAATCGAGTTCATATCCGGAGATCTTGCGGCCACTCGATGCGTTGAATATCCTCAGTTTGCAGTAAGTCCTACACCATCAGAACTCTGTCGGGACATGCATTATCGTCCATAAGAATAAAATCTGGGTCCATGGCATATTTGAATCTTCTAACGTAACCTTCTAGTGAAATTATTTTAGTAGTAGTTTCATGTTTTAATGATTTAATATAGCATTGGAAATTCCCAAATAGCACATAATATATCAAACGACTCGTAAAGAATATATAAGAGGAATTACAAAGTTTGAAGATGTTGAGTTTGATTCAGTGGTACATGTTCTAATAACACTATTATGGTACCATTGAAAAATTTCAGTGCTAAGATATGTCATGTAATATATCAAACAATTCTTAACGACATGCCATGAACGAATATATAGGAGTTATTAATAAGTTTGAAGAAGGTCGATTTTTATAAGGAGTATTTGTGCTAATGATACCACTATGGTACCAATTGAAAATTTTCAATTCAAAGATATGGCATGTAATATATCAAACAATTTTAACGACATTGCATGAACACATATATAAGAGTAATTAACATGTGCGAAGATGGTCGAATTTGATTCAGTGTTATCTCTGCTAATGATACTATTATGGTATCATCAGAAATTTTCAGTGCTAAGATAGGGCATCAAGCACATCAAACAACTAGTAACGACGAAACATGAATAAATGCATAAGGATAATTATAAAATTCGAAGATTACCGAATTTGAATCACTGGAACCTATTTTTATGTTTTTAAAAGCAATTCAAAATTTTGCAAATATATTTCAAATAGTTTGTGACGGCGATTAGTTTAGCCTTTCGGTACTTGATTATGTCATTATTTAGTTTAAAGTAATATACCTTGGGTGGAAGACCTGCGCTCACTTTAAATTAAACGAAGCCTCCGTTTGTGTGATCAGCTGTTCACTTTACACAGCATTATTTTGTACTATCGGTTTATCATTTTTTGTTTTCACTCAGAAATGGCGGTTTTAAGTTTAACATTATGAATTCTTAAATACATATATATAAATCCTACCTATGTAAAATGCTCCTGTCAGAGCACAAAAAAAGGCGAATATGTCTTAAAGGTAAAACACTCTGATCGAAAAAGGGGGTACCAGCACCTTCAAAAAGTTTCGGCATGCGAACAAATTCGCGCTTTTTTACTATGCATCGCACCTCAGCAATCCACTTGCTCACTCCCAGTCCATATCTGACTCTCACAACATCTCTCACCCAACATCACTGTCACAGTCTAAGAGCCACGAATCACTGTAAGCGAATCACGAATCACTTTAAGCTCACAGCCACGAATCACTGTAAACGTCACTGTCACTGTCTCTCTTGTTCACTGGCACTGTCTTCATTGGTCTGTCCCACTACTGTTGCCTCCTTATCTCTTCCCTCCACTGTCTCCCTCTCTCACTGCGACTGTCTTTCCCACTATCACGGTCTCCTTTCTTACTGCCATTGTCTTTTCACTTACTGTCACTGTCTCTCTCTCTCTCTCTCTCTTCTCACTGCCATCGTCTTTTCACTTACTATCACTGATCGGCCTCGGTGGCTCGTGATTGCGTGATCGCCTCTGACGCCCGAGTACGCGGGTTCGCTCCTGGCCGAGGACGACGAGGATTTTTCAGGGGGAAATCCTGAGATCGCGCACTTCCTTCGGAAGATAAGTAAAGCCGTTGGTCCCGTGTAGTCGTTTGCCGACTGCACGTTAAAGAACCCTTGCGAGGCAAAATTTACGGCTCCTATAACGCCGTCCTGAAATGACCATAGCAGTTGAAAAGGACATTAATACCAAACATATCAAACCAAACCTACTATCACTGTCTCTCTCTCTCTCTCTTCTCACTGCCACTGGCTCCTTCGCTCTTTCCCATTTCCGCTGGCTCCTTCATTCTTTACCACTTCCACTGTCTCTTTCACTCTTTCCCACTGTCACTGTCTCCCGCTATCTTCTCACCACCGCTGGCTCTATTCTTTCCCACTTCCACTGTTTCCTTCAGTCTTTCCTACTACCATCATCTGTTCTCTCAAGGCCATTTCTTCTGCTATATCACTGTCTCTTTAGCTCTCACCACCAATCTCTTCCTGTCGCTGACTCCTTTCCTTTGCTCTTTCTCTTTGTCTGTGTAAATAAGCGCGAATTTGTTCGCATACCAAAGTTTTTTGGGAAAATTTTTGAAGATGCTGGGAGAGGTCGAATGAAAGCGCTGGTACTCCCCTTTTCGATCAGGGTCTTTTACCTTAAGAACACATTCGCCTTTTTTATGCTCGGATTGGAACAATTTACAACTGGTGCTGATATATTTCATCAAATATTTAATATTTATATTTTCTGATTGCAGAGTGTTGTCTCTATTATAGTTTGCCAAGTTTTCAGAAAGTGGCATTGCATTGGGTTAAAAATCCTGCGTGTTATAAACAAAAAAATTATGAAAAAATTAGACTTTTTTTTTTAAAGAAACATTTATATCTCCATGAATATACGTAGAGTTCTCACACTGTAAGGTGAAATGGAAGAGTTCACTTTATCGCGCTCAATAGATAGGGACATCATAGAACTCAGTTGCAAAAATATACAATCACTAGACAATTTCAATACATCTTTATTTTTGATGTCATTTTGCTCAAAAATGAACGGGAAAATATGAAGTGAAAATAATGCAATAGATTTCAGATATGTAGAAATAGTTTTAAAAAAAAATCAACAAAATTCATCCATTCATATTGTTACAACAAAACATTAAACATAATTTTAGTCTTTCAAAAATATCCAATCACCCAGACTGCTGTTTAAAAAATTTCCAATCAATACTTAGTATTTACATCTTTAGCAGAAATTACTGCATGCAAACGATTTAGCATGCTGGAAATCAATTTCTCACATTTGGCCAGCAGATATTTTCGAAAAAATAGAGGCTTTACAATACTGCATTATAAAAACGACGACTAGTTTCGGCTTTATTACCTGTCTTTCTCAAGTCTGCATAAGAGACAATCGACCATCGACAATCGAACAGTGAAGTGTACATTCGTTAGGATGGGACGAAAGCAGCGCTTTCACAAAGCTCATCTAACCAGAATAAACTCCAAAGGAAATACACTGAGGTAGTCAAGAAGCCTAACCAACCCAAGCGGTCTTCCATATTATACAAAAAAGAAAGTAAGATTGACGATTGTCAGAAACAAAAAACAAACGAAATAAAAAATACAAGGAGAAATAAGATTATCACATCTTCCAGTAGTCCGGGAAAGAGACGTTGCTAATATCTTCAAAATTGATGTCAAGAACGTGCCTCGGTTTACGATACTTCGTATGCCAGTTCATATTCATTGAGTTCTCCAGTATCCCTTTCACAAGCTTATTGCGTGAGTCTTCATCTTCTCTATCATAATCAAAAGGAGATCCTGTATAAACTTACCGATATGGGCCATGTTTAAATCGAGGTGGATGGATTGGTTTTTCACCGTCCTTCTGTCCAGCTGGGCAATGGTCCTCAGGGTAACATTCTGGAATGACTGTAGTTCACTCCATCTGCTTTTACAGATAGTCGCCCACGCAGGCATGCCATAGAGGAGTATGGTCCGGATAATCGATTTGTACAGAAGTAGCTTGTTGTCAATGCTGAGGGCGCTGTTGCGACCCATAAGAGCTATGATACTGTACTTAGCCCTCTTCGCTTTGTTCAGAGCATAGGACATATGCTGGTTCCATGAGAGTCTTGAGTCAATGATAACTCCCAGGTACTTGTAGTTGTCCACCCAGTCCAGTTTCTTATTAAACAGAACAAGAGAATCTGGGGGATGCTTGAGCTTCCTATTGAGGTACAAAGCCTTGCACTTTCCGACGTTAAGGTTCAACTTCCAGCAGTTAAACCAGTCTTCGAACTGCTTCAAGGCGCCCTGCAGCCGAGTGATAACGTGAGCCGGCTGGTGTGCCCATGTCATAATGGCAGTGTCATCCGCATAAAAATACAGATTACAATTATCGGGTTTTGGGAAATCATGTACAAAGTAATTGAATAGCATAGGCCCGAGGACAGAACCCTGAGGGACACCGGCCTTTACAACACGGGGTGTGGAAAGATTTTCTCCAACCTTGGCTTGATAGGATCTGCCGTCAAGAAAGGATTTCACCATCAAGATCAAATTGGCAGGGAACCCGTCTCTGATCATTTTGTAGACAAGGCCCTCATGCCACACTTGGTCAAAAGCTTTACTGACGTCGAGAAATACCACCCCACAGTACCTGGATAGGTTCAGGGGGGTGCTCAGGTCTTCAACGAGCCTCCATATCTGCATCGGACAAGAGTGGGCAGCACGAAAGCCAAACTGCTCTTCCCGTAAAAGGTCATTTGCTAGACAGTGATCTTGGAATCTGACAAGGATCGTTCTCTCCAACACCTTGGACATCGAGGGTAGCAAGCTAATAGGTCGGTAGCTCGCGGGAATTGCAGGATTTTGCCCCTGCTTTGGGATACTCAACACAATAGATTTCTTCCAAGCCACAGGGAAGTAAGAAAATTTCCAGCAGTCGCTAATGATATTGGTGAGAAAGTCAATAAAGTTCTTTGGGAGATTCATAAGGGCGTTATTACTCACCTTGTCTTTTCCTGGAGCCTTCTTCTTTTTCAGTTTATTTATGATGTTGGCGATCTCACCAGCCTCGATGTTGTACTTCGTAAAATGCTTCGGGACTTCATCAAAGTTGACAATACCTTCTTCCACACGCCGAGACATGATTTGGCTTTCGGGCTTATCGTTGGTAGGAGTAACAAATTGCATTTCCAGTGAATCTGCAATGACTTGGGCCTTGTCCTGATAAGTTTGCACATAGTTACCTTGTGGTGTACGGAGTGGAGGAAGCATTACATTCTTCTTCTTCTGTAAAGCTCTAACCATACTCCAAATGGAATTGTCGCGAGCCGACAAGCTTTTGAGTTTTTCATTCCATCTAGCGTCGCGAAGCTCTTTTATCTCCTCTTGAACTCTTCGCACTAACCTGTTG
>JAHWFO010105917.1:1722899-1735591 GCA_023313115.1 Rhysida immarginata
TTAATTTTAATTTTGTTTTTATTATTTCACGATTTTTCCCCATTATAAGGAGACTAAATTCATTTTAAATTTAAACTAATTATTTAAACTCCTTAAATCAATAATTCATATCTACAAAAATTTAAGACTGCATAAAAGCTTGTAAGCACATTTTCAAAATTACTTGGACCCAGAAACTTCTCCCTAGTAACCCGGTATTACGAGAATGTACTGTTTACCTAAAAACACAAAAGTGATATGTGGAGACCCATTACTGATAATGATGATTCTCCTACATATCTATTATCAAAGTTTATTTTGAGTGAATTTCCCCTAAAACGACACTTTTCAAAAAAAATTAGTGCAGAGCTTTGTAATAAGTTAAAAAAACTGCCCAATATCAGAAAAGGAAATCTTAGTTTGATTTGATATTAAAGCATTTTTCCCAGCGTTCCCATTAAAGAGACTTTAGAAACCCTAGAAGATTGCTTGCTAGAGAATGATCTCCCGCTGGACATAGTGAAAGACATTAAGCTATTATGGTGAATGTGGCAAATCAAATGAGATAAGGAAAAACATTCTTGAACAAGTTAAAATTCACAGATCAAAGTACAGTGCATTGATCAAGAGAGTGCTTGTTCCAGAACAGTTAAAAGAGTTAATCCTGGACATAGGTGACAGTAATTACAGTCTTATTGTTGATGAAAGTAATGATATTGCCAATGTTAAATGTCTGGGAATTATCGTCAAGTATTAGAGTTTGTCCAAAAAATTATTGTTACTACAATGTACAAGGCTGTTAACGTTGGAAGGTGCTGACTCGGAAACACTTTTTAAAACAGTTTAAAACAGTTATATTTTAGCAGCAGATGATTTAAGTTTAGAAAAGCTAATAGGTATTGGTATAGACGGAGCATCTTCCATGACAGGAATTCACCATTCCCTTAGCACTTTTCTAAGAGATATGCTTAAACGTGAATTAGTAATTGTTAGATGCATCTGTCATCCATTGCATTTGACAGCTAGTTCTGCGTGTGAAGTGCTACTCCGGCATCTTGATTTTCTAATCAGGGAAACTTGTTATTGGTTTTCATACAGTGATAAGCGTCGGAGAAAATATGAAAACTAGATGGAACTCTGAAACTGCCAACTCCCTCTGGAACTAGATGGCTAGCTCAGAGAGCAATTATTAAGAAGATTCTAGATCAGTGGTCTGAATTGCAGCTGTTATTTTAAAAAGCAGACACGAAGAGCGTTCTTATACAGCTGAGCAACTGTATGAAATATACAGAGATCATAAAATAAACTGTATCTTACATATCTATACAATCAATTCGATCAATGTTGCCAGGTTAGTACTTTGTTTCAAACAGAAAATCCAGATCCTCTCAAACTGTTAGAAGATCTTTTAGGATTGATGAAGTATTTGATCAAACAGATTGTTTGTCCCGATGTACTAGAAAAGGTCAGGTCTGAAGATTTAACTCGGTTTGATTTTGAGAAACATTTGATGCACGTGTCAGCGATCTACACTGTCATATCAATGAATTATGACCAACACCCCTTCAAGACACTCGCATGGTTCGCTTTAACAACGATTACACATTGCAAAATTTGCATAACAGGCTGAGAAAGCTTTAAAGCTGGTGCATCAAACGGCAGGTGCACGAGCCTCAAGATGGATAAACGTCCGAATTTAACGGACATCCAAAAAGGGATGATAATAGGCTATCGCAGCAAGGGTGGCACCATCTCCGAAACGGCGCGATTTGTGAACTGTTCACGGTCCGCTGTAGTGAAAGGTGTACAAAGAGTGGATAGCAGGGACAGAAATCGCGTCCCAACGCCATCACTGTAAAGGGTCACGAGCCATTGACCAACGGGGTGAGCGGCGCCTACGACGACTCGTAAAAGGTGACAGGAGAGCCACAGTCCATCAACTGACCACCAGATTAAACAGTGGTGCCAAAAGACGTTTATCCGACATTACCCTTGAACGCATCTTGCTACGGATGGGCCTGAACAGTCGACGCATGGTTGCTGCATCCATGTGCACCAAGGATTATCGTCAACGACGCCTAAACTTTGCACGTGAGTACCACCATTGGACCACAGACGAGTAGGCTAAGGTCGCCTTCTCCGATAAGTCAAGGTTTTTGCTCCATAAGATTGACGGGCGATGGCGAGTGCGTCGTGAAAGCCATGAAAAGAGACTGCAGGAAGCTATTGTGGACCGGAAACAGGCTGGTGGGGGAAGTATGCTTGTGTGGGGGATCTTCTGTTGGGAGCAGTTAGGTCCACTGATTCGTCTAGAGGGCAATTTGAGTGCCTGTGGCTATCTGTCAATCGTAGCGGGCCAGATGCACCCGTACATGCTCACGATGTTCCCCCAATGTGATGGTGTGTTCCAGCAAGACAGTGCACCCTGCCACAAGGCACGTCTCCTTCTGGATTGGTTCGAGGAACACTCTACTGACTTTCGAGTGCTCCCTTGGCCCGCTAATTCGCCGGACATCAATCCAATCGAATATCTGTGGGAGCACCTTGATTGCCATGTACGGCAGCTGGACCCTCCACCTATGACTCTCGAAGCTCTGTGGACAGCGCTTCAAGCGGAATGGATTGCCATACCATCGGACACATACCGCGCACTTCTTGCGTCCATGCCACGACGCCTAGCAGCAGTTCCAGCGGCGAAGGGTGGCTACTCTCATTACTAAGCTGATGGTCATAATTCAGTGTTATGACAGTATATTTCGGATATGATTTTCATATACTGTCAGACAAAATACCACGAGATGACTGTAATTATATAAAAGAAAGATGCCGGGATTTTTTTGGTGAAACTGTGCAGCGAAGTGTGTTGTGGAGTTCCTGACAATATTAATACCCTTGTGAAAATCTCCAAATTTTCTGTGTCAAATGCGATGAGTTACCAAACTTCGTCAATAACTGAATTAGTAGATCTTTTCAAATTTACGAGATACGATGCTAATGCTTGCATTTCAGAGTGGCAGCAACTATCTTCACTCTATGAACTTCAAGAGCACTCAAAAAAAATCCAAAAGATTTGGTTGGGTTCTGGACGACAGTGCAAGGAATAAATGCTGCCAACGTTGAACAAAAGTTCAAAACATATTTCTACATTAGCATTAGCTGTTCTTTCGTTACCTCTGTTAAATACTTCCGTTGAAAGACTTTTCTCCCAAATGGCTATTGTCAAGGACAAATTGCGTAATCGGTTATTAGTTAAAAATACAGAAAACATTCTACGATCAGGTATGGTTTAAAGCTTAGAGGAGAGACTTATGTTACTTTCAAATCATCTCAGGCAATGCTTGATATGTTTTATTCAGATATGTATCTTGTATCAGATTCCAGTATGGGTAACTGTAGTGAAGAGATTTATACTATGGAAAATATTGTCCATGAACTGAATCTGCGTGAATCAGTATAGATATTTATAATTTATGTTTCCACAAGAGAATAAATAAGAATATAAAAAACTGTCGTTCTGCTGTATTTTGGCTTTTCATTTTTTTTTAGTTCCCCCGATAATGATACTTTAAATTCTTCTTTGAATTCTAGGGGGAACCTGGGAGTTTTTATGATAGATTATGGCGGATTGCGATATTTCGATCTGGCAACACTGTCAGATGTGCGAAAGGGTCTCATTCTGCAAATCTCTTAATTTATGGACATAAGTGTACTTTTCGAATTTCTTGTTCAGAGAGCTCCAATCCACGTGGCATATTGATAGTGAAGAGTAGGAATGCGCAAGTATTTATAACTGTTCAACTTGAACTGGTATATTGCTCTAATCATACCTGTAAATTATTTGTGTAAATTTTTTTACAGGCAATTTCACGTTTTTGTTATTTTTTATGATTGAAACCACTGTACAAATGTACTATCCATTGTTTTCATTTCGTTTTGTGATTCGCGTGTATGTAGGATTCTTTCAATCAACTGGGATATAAGACAAATTGTTCGATTATCAACATATTGCATGTTCTTATAAATTCTTTACGCACCTTAGTTACTGCTTCATTCAGCGCTTACTATTCCCAAATCGCTTTCATCCCCCAAAAAACTTCAATTTCCAGAAAAGATGAATTCAACAAGGGATGAGTGATGAATGGTCGAAAATTAGTCAGTTGAAATTTTATAGATAAACTTATCTAGACTAGGCGAAAGTCTAATGAACTCTATTGACCGAGTGTGTTTTGCTGATAGGTGTACCTAGAGTGAAATTTAGAGAGAAGCCTGATGGTATGGCTAAAGGAGCTGAGTCCAAATAAGGTTTCTCCTGATTTGATGTCGATCTCTTGGTTTCTGTGAATGTAAGTTTAAAGGCTAAAGTGAGCTGTGATCGGAAATTATCCCCAGAAGGATAAGGAACATAATGTAGACTTCCACATGTATACAGCATTCAATTCGAGAAGAACTTCGTGAATTAATATCAACCAGCAACGAAATTTTAGGATCAACCAGATGAAGATTATGCTTTCCTTTAATGAAAAAGACTTTTCTCTCAAGGATGACAAGTCAAATCAAATCATCATGAAGAAGAACGACTATATCGTGCTACTCAGTTATATTAACGAAGTCCATACGCATTACTCAAGAAAGACTGCTTGATCAGTCTGATTCATTACTACTAACAAAATTGATCAGGAAAGTAAAAGATTGCAAAATACTGTTCAAGAATTTCAAGCTCAATCAGCTTATTTCCAGAAATGCTTATACCCCTCGTCCATACTTTTTGTCTATGATATTGTTAAGAAGATACGGATAATGGGCCTTTTTCACGTTGACGAGACTTGAGAAATGGCGGTGTCCTTGGCAGATTGAAAACGAGGCTCAGCCGTGAAATTCACACACGGGAAAGCACTGTATAGGGAGTGCAAGTGACTATGTCACAGCTGACGTCATTTGCGCGATGAACGGGCCGAGAGCCTAGGAAATGGGATCGCTGGTTCCAAACATTGGAACCACGCAATATACGTACTAGTAACGTTGAAACGGGCGGCCAGTAAAAATGACATCTCTTAAATTATTGTGTTAATTTGTGTAATTGATACTATTATTAAGACATTTAATCCCATTATATAATTTATACATTAATATTAGAACGCTTTTTAATCACTTTTAATCACTTAGCAAAAGAATGCCATCGTTCGCGGATCTTTCTTTCTTTGGGAAAACGATAGATGTCTAAATCGCTGTTTTGGCTCCTTCATGAGCAGTGAAGAACTAAACAATTTCACATCTTAAATGTGTTATAAACACTGGGCTTATACAAAACGATTTTATTCCATCCCTACGTTGGAACCATGTTAAATCCCGAAGCGAGAAGACTTGTTTGGAACCAAATCGAGTCACGTGACTGAAGAATTCCAAGGACTGACGTCACACTTGCACTCCCTATAGATTAATAAAGATGTAACTGTTAAATCACTGAATTTTAACTAGGAATATTTCACGGATTCACTTGATGGATTAAGATTACTTAAGAAGGGGGCTATTCCAAATAAATTTGTGTTAAACGAATGACTAAAAAAATATCACCTCAAAAATTACTACTATACTCTCATTGCTTTAATTTATTTATTATTTCGTTAATTAATATTAAAATTTGATATAAATTATATATTGAATATAAATCATTAATTTAACTTATACCTTTTGCATAATAAAATTTATTAATTGAAATTAATTAAAATTATATTGGGATGTTATTTTTTTTTATTAATTTTTTATTTTCATTTTTTGCTTTTATTATTTTTTATATTTTTATATCAATATGGCAAAATCAATTAATCGATTACTTGATCTTAATATCATTTTACATACTGCATATCTGTGTGCAAGTGAGGTAAACAATATCAATGTAAACGCACTGACAATGATCATGTCTCTGATGCCCGAGTACGCGGGTTCGATCCCGGCCGAGGACGACGAGGATTTTTTCAGGGGGAAAATCCTGAGATCACGCATTTCCTTCGGAAGGGAAGTGAAGCCGTTGGACCCATGTAGTCGTTTGCCGGCTGCACGTTAAAGAACCCTTGCGAGGCAAAATTTGCGGCCCCTATAACGCCGTCCTGAAATGGCCATAGCAGTTGAAAAGGACGTTAATACCAAACAAAGCAAACCAACCAATGATCATGTTTATTGCCATCCATGCAATGAAAATAATAACACTTTATTTGACAAAAAAACAAGAGAAAAAAATTTAAGAATCTCCTTCGAAAAACCAAGTTTATGACGAACGTCAAGACCACCCAATATGACAATTTTACAGAATATATAAAAGTTCAAATATTCAGTAGAATTTAAGAAAATGGATCAGAGGAAAAAGCTTTTAAAGCAAGAGTCAATAAGATGAAGTCAGCCTATTTCCTCACCAAATATATCTATGAGTAGCCTAGTCAATATCATTCAACGCTAAACTTTGGCACTAAACAGTAATACGCCCAGAAGTACTTTATACAGCTAAATGTCTGACACTGATCAAGAAACTCAAGAAAAATGTTAACTCAAGAACTGGCAATAGCTGAAAGAAAAATATTAAGAAAAATATTGGGGACAATATTTAAAGTACGCCACAACAAAGAAATGTACTCATACTGAAAAAATTACTGATACTGTACCGTTAGGAGAAAAGGAGAATAGCTTTTTTGCGTATTTTCAGACCTTCATATGTTACAGACGGAGGCGGAGCTTGTGAAACCTAATGCGCTTCCCATTGGTCCTTTTCACGCCTGGGCCATTGAAGCAATAATCAACCTTAGGTTATCCATCCAGAATGTTTTTAATAAAAAAAAATATGAATAAATTGCTTTAATAGAGCTTACATATTTTCAAAAATATCAAGAACAAAATCGTAGCTTTCTGTAGATCAAGAGAAAGAAATCAACTCGCTGTCGTGATCCTTGTTGGAGAGAATGGCATCGCAAGGGCAGAAATTACGCTAAGAAGGAGACTCCACGAATTCTGATTGCACTGTCGCATAGGACTTTCACCAAATTAAATAATTCACCATTCGACGCACTATTCAAAAGTTTACGACGAAAAAAACAAACAAAAAGTTACCACTAAACGTATGCATTTTATAAATATCTAAATTTTGCTAATCACCATCGAATGTCTCCGTGGCGCAGTGCTAAGTTTTGCGTTTCATATATCAAAGGTGGTGCGTTTGAATTCCATCAATGATAATTTATACTTTCTTTTCCTCCTTCTAAAATTCGTTTAATATGCGTTTAAAATGTAAAATGCAGTTTGTGGACATAATCTAAATTTTTCTTCTGCTATTTTTTTATAGCAAGTATTCTAAAATATTTTTAATGACTTTGAAATAGTAATTGCTGGAAAAACAGTGAAGATTTTGAAAGTGACCTTGTATAATCATTAAAAAAAAAAAAAAAAAGAACTCTCGTAAATTTTGAGACCCACCATTTCACTTTTTCAAATGTGCGGCAGAAAATATAAAAGAATATGGCTTGTTATTTGTTAAAATTAACTTATTTATATTAAATTATAATTTGAAAACAACATTTTTTCACGCAATCTTATAACTTTATAATAAGAGTAGTGCACCCTATAGATTTTCTAACTCTCTTTCTCATCTCAAATTAATAAATAATATAAATTTTCTTGTGCATCCTTCATCTCAAATTAATAAATTTGCTGATAAATTTAAATGTGCTGAAATTCATTTAAGTTCCAGATATTCAATATATAGAAACTAATTTTATTATAGCACATAAAACCAACAGAAGCTTATTGTATAATTTTTAATGGCATAGTGCTATAGAATTGAAAGTTAATACACGTACTGAACTAACAAGAATTATTAATATATCAAATTAAAAGCTTATTTCAGCGTTTTCAGCGACCGAATCACTTAAACACTTTAAAGAATTATTTGTACTTAATATTTGTATCTATTGTAATAATCTTTCATTATTAAATCATCGAGAATTTCGGAAGAGAGTCTTTCATCGGCAGCCATTGTCTGATGACTCGAAAGCTTTGTTTAATCTGTGAACGCTGCTTCTTTGCACACAAATGCTATTCGATACAATTTATCTGTAATTTATATATTACACAAACGCTACCCTGAATCGCGAATCTTGAGAAATTATAAATTTATTTACAGCGTAATTTACTATAATTAATGATTCAATATTTACACAAATATGGTTTACTTATTTTATATGAAGCTTCATTAATTAAGAAGAAAAAAAACGAAGCGAATTTCTTCCAATTCTCTTCAAAAAATTAATTTTATATTTTCTTTGTCTCATGAGTATATCGATTTTAAATAAATTGAATATAAGAGAACATCGAACATACTTAATATATATTATTTTTAAAATGCACATATTCCGAGAATAAATTTCATTTTATTTTATTAAAAAATTGTCATTGGACTTTAAAAACTATATATAATATTTCAAAAAGAAAAAATTGAAAAATAAACTTTTATTTAATCAAGCAAGATCACTTTCAAAATCTTCACTGTTTTTCCAACAATTACTATTTCAAAGTCATTAAAAATATTTTAGAATACTTGCTATGAAAAAAATAGCAGAAGAAAAATTTAGATTATGTCCACAAACTGCATTTTACATTTCAAACGCCTATTAAACGAATTTTAGGAGGAGGAAAAAAAAGTATAAATTATCATTGTTGGGATTCGAACGCACCACTTTTGATATATGAAACGTAAAACTCAGCACTGTGCCACAGCGACATTGGATAGAGTTTAGCAAAATTTAGATATTTATAAAATGCATACGTTTGGTGGTAACATTTTTTTTTTTTTCGTCGTAAACTTTTGAATTGTGCGTCGAATGGTGAATTATTTAATTAGGTGAAAGTCATATGCGATAGTGCAATCAGAATTCGTGGAGTCTCCTTAGCGTAATTTCTGCCCTTGCGATGCCATTCTCTCCAACAAGGATCACGACAGCGAGTTGATTTCTTTCTCTTGATCTGCAGAAAGCTACGATTTTGTTCTTGATATTTTTGAAAATATGTAAGCTTTATTAAAGCAATTTACTCATATTTTTTTATTAAAAACATTCTGGATGGATAACCTAAAGTTGATTGTTGCTTCAATGGCCCAGGCGTGAAAAGGAGCAATGGGAAGCGCTTTAGGTTTCACAAGCTCCGCCTCCGTCTGTAACATATGAAGGTCTGAAAATACGCCTCCCGGTAGGGCGGGAACACTATTGAAAAGTGCATTTACAATCGGCCCAACTTAAAGCTCTGAGTGCATTTACATCCAGAGCTTTAGGCCCAACTGTGCCTGCAGCGCCGCTCTATCGGCAGATAGAAACTTTACTGTCATACTCAGTTTCTATGAAAAGCTCTATCGCAGGTTGCGGTCGGCCTTAGTGCGATCTATCAACACCCCTTAAAACGAAGCCTTGACACCAACTTTCTGACGTCATTAGAAGAGGGTTGTCGTCGGCAGCTCATGTAATGGAGTAAATACACGAGCTCGATTTTTAAATAGAAATCATGGAAATATTATATTGATTTTTGTAAATAAGAATTCACAAAGTTTAATGAATAAAAATTTTTTGTAAATAAAGCAATTTATTTAATTTTAGCATTATTATTTAATTTCAGCTAAAGAATAAAACTTGAAATTGACATTTGTAACTATTAAAAATGATATAATTTTTAAACAATTCTAAAATTAACAGAAATTTTTATCAGAATTTGAGTTAATATAATAAACAAAATATAATTAATAATTACGATGGTTTGTATATGGCGCCATTTGCCAAGGCAATCCTCTTCTGGTCACGTGAGTATGACGTTGAGAACTTGGTGTCAAGGCTTTATTACAGGGGGGTGTTGGATCTATGCGGCACCTTAATAAAGTTTCAGTTTCAAGGAATCAAAGGTAGAAATTCGGCAGTAATTGTTAACATCATTACAGAAAGCTGTGCATTATTTATCCATTGTTGCAATTCTTTTTTTGTATTTATTGGCGATAATCTGAAGAGATTCAAGACTTTTTGCAAGAGAATATGTGTCACATTCCTTTAGTATGTATTAAAAATCATAAATAAAAACCATAAAACCTCAATTTTTGTCATTTTTTTAATATTATTAAACGCATGTTACTTCCAGCATATATGAGTTGTTAATTATGCGATTCTTTTTGTGTTTAATGTTCATTTTTAAGAACAAGTCAACTTAGCTTTAAATGCATTAATTTTAACTAATTGATTTATGGTATTACATACGGTTATGATTGCCTAATAGTTAAAACCGAAATTTAATTACAACTATAAAAAAAAATTTGCTAATAAAATTCGTCTTCTTCGAATATACTGGAATTAAGAAAAGGCACAAAGAAAGAAACATGGAAGATGGGAGGAAAAGATATTCACAAGTTCACCACTTGTGAATATTTTTTTCCTCCCACCTTTCATGTTTCTTTCTTCGCGTCTTTTCTTTATCCAGTATAATCGAAGGGGCAAGTGAAAGTAACAGCGGCTTGAATAGGGAGGGAAGAAAAAGGAACAGCCGATTAGTTCACCAGTCCAAACGTTCTTCCGCTTTGGCGCTGTTTTTATTTCATAAAATTACCATTGAATCAGTTAGCAAGTCCCTATTCCCTGCCTTGGATCTAACAATTTCTTTTACCGGGTGTTTCAAAAATAACCGGTTAACCGGTATATTTGAAAAATCAATAAAAACTAAACAGGCTGCCATAGAAATACACCGTTTGTAATTTCGAAAGTTTGTCTGCCTGAAAATTTACTGTTGCTTTATTGATTTTTCATTGATTTATTGATTTTTCAAATATACCGGTCATTGAAACACCCGGTATATCCTTCAATGATATCTGTGGTAGTGAATTTAAAAACTGAATGAAGAAGCATTCATTCCTTCGCAGCAAGCTGAGATTCACGGCTCAGCCTCGTTTTCGATCAAGCATGAGCGCGGCCATAATCTCGCGCTTTCTCGTTTGAAAAAGTCCCAAGGTAATAAAATAGCTGCCACAGTATTTCAATGTAAAAAATACACCTCGTTCACTTGCAAAATACACCTCTAAATAATGTTATTTTCGATGAGAAATGTTGGACTAAGCTTCTTGACTGAAAAACTATGTTGGAGAAAAAATACGATGTATTTCTGAGGGGGGGGGGATTCTCAAAGCCAAACATTATTCCATGAGGTGAAATGAATACATGTACTAGGTGGGCAAGAAATAACGTCAGGTGTTCAGAGCTCGCTAGCGGGAATTCTATTAGGCCAAATGCAGTATATTTTGGTGTATATACTTAGTGGAACATGCAGTTTCGATTTCTGCAAAAAAAAAAAAAAAAAAGGTACCAAAAGTCGCCATAGGGGGCGCTTATTTCAAGAAAACAATGAATACATTTGCATAAGCGCGTTCCGTGTTGAGCAATCATGACAATAAAAGACAAGGCTGAGGACTTCCCATCATTCACGAACGAATGGCCTGACGATGACGCTTACTCTGCCTGACCGGCCGTTATTAGTCAAGTTGATTTATCAGAAGAGCGACAATGCAAGTACTGCCCCTGCAAGTGAATTCCGGCGATTGAAAACGTTACTAAGAGGACCAATGAGCATAAATAACTTACAGAAAATGATTGAACGATTTGAATCTACCGGAACTCTAGGAGTGCCACCAGGCCGGGGACGCAAACGAATCAGGCAGCAACACGTTGAAGAAGTTGCAACTGCTGTTGTGGAACAGGAGATGACTACTGTGCAGAGTACTAGCAGTGCACACGCAATAGCACGCCAAACAGATATCCCATATTCGACGGTGAGGAAAATATTGCATAAGATATTGACATTTTATCCCTAAAAACTCACACCTGTTCAACAATTGCTTCCTGGAGCTGAACGTACCCGAACTGACTTTTCGTTGAGATTTTTAGCACGTATGGAAGTGGATGATGCATGGCCATGGCAAATTTTATGGAGTGATGAGGCACATTTTTATTTGAATGGTGATATCAATACCCACAACTGCCGTATTTGGGCTGCATCAAATCCACAAGTGTGTCTGCCAACTCCTATGCATTCACCGAAACTAACAGTATGGTGCGGCTTTACTGCTTCTTTCGTCATCGGCCCGTACTTTTTTGAAGAAATCCGTCCCCGTGGACCGGTGACTTGTTCCGTCAATTCTGCCAGGTATGCCGATATGCTTGAGAATTCTGTGATACCACGATTGCAGGAAAAAGGTTGTCTGGATTCTACCATTTTTATGCAGGATGGTGCGCCACCGCACATCGGACGTCGGTGCAGCAGATCTTGCGAGAACGTTTTTCAGACAACAGAATAATTAGTCGTGCATTTCCCATGGTATGGCCACCCAGGTCGCCTGATCTCAACCCTTGTGATTTTTGGTTATGGGGATATTTGAAAAGCCTTGTGTATCAAGCACATATTCCTGACCTCTCAGCCTTAAAGGATCAAATAACGTTACATATCAGACTAATTAATGCAGATATGCTTCGAGCTGCCGTAGAAAATGTCGTGTACCGCATGCAGCTATTGGAACAGCACACTGGTGGTCATATTGAAACACATTTGTAATTAAAAATAAAACATTGTTTATTGTTGTTACTAAAGTTTGTTTTGTACGGTATTTGTTCATTTGACAATTAGGTATTCATTGTTTCCTTGAAATAAGCGCCCTC
>JAHWFO010105949.1:0-14608 GCA_023313115.1 Rhysida immarginata
TTTTTTGGTTGCAGTACAACGTCAAGGTTGTTGTGTGCCGGCGCGACGGTGTTGGTGGGTGGTTTGGTGTCGTCTAAAGGTGTTTCGCAATGGAAGTAGAAACAATTTCGGAGCAGCTTAGCAATCTTACTGTGGCAGTGAGAGAGCTACGGTCGCCGCCAATAAAGAAAGCGGTCGAGGGTATTCAATTCCCTTATTTCAGCGGTAAACCTCGAGAGGATCCCGAGCAGTTTATCAAGCATTTTGTGACTGTCGCCCATTGTAAGCAGATAATACAGCAACAGTATATGCAGGTAATCCCTGCATACCTGACAGGACCCGCGGCTGTATGGTACGACGAATTTGCAGCTGCCAACCCTCTGATCCTCTGGGATTTCTTCAAACGTCACTTCTTGGAGGTATTCGGCGGAGGCCAGACTCAACTGACCCGAAGAACGGCATTACAATGATTACGGCTGAAAGGACAAGACATTGCAGAATATGTAACTAAATTTCGGCAAATCGCCGGTGGATTAATTGACACCTCGCAGACAGATAAAGTCTTCTTTTTTTTGCAAGGTCTACCTCATCGTATCGCTACCCAGATACGCATCAAGGAGCCCGCAACCCTTGAGGAGTGCATCGCCTACACCGAAAAATGGTTCTGTGTTCAAGCAGGAGGGGATGCAATCGTCGAGGAGCCAATGCAGGTGGACGCCATCGTACGACAAACGGGAACCAGGTGGAAAGAACCTCAAGAGAGGCGCAAGTGTTTTAGCTGCGGGCGAACGGGACACTTACGGAGAGACTGTCGCCAAAAGAAGGGCAAACGCCCTTCTCCCCGTATTCAGCAGCCCAGATAAACTTTGTCTATAAAAATATCGTCAACGAACTGTGTGTCATTATCATGACAATCAACGGTGTCGACTGCAAAGCTCTTGTCGACATGGGCGCTCTCGACAATTACATGGACTGTGACCTGTGCCGCAAATTGCAACTGAAAACGACCGCTGTAAACCCAGTTAGTTCAATACAAGGTGCGAGCAGCCAACCAACTAAAATCACTCACTCCACCTTGAGAGTACCAGTTAGAAGCGGAAGATACCAGGGCCGAATCAACTTCGACAACGTACCTATCCAGAACTATGACCTCATCCTGGGTTGGCACTGGATAGATCAGGCCAGCGTCTTATTTGATTGCAAAAAGAGAAGGTGTGCAGCCCAAATCAACGGAAAAAAAATCTGGCTGCCTCAATGGTATCAAGATGATGGTGATCGGTTCATCTCAGAGAAGGAACTGTGCTACATGCTGAAAGGAAAGGATCCTAGCCCCGTCAATGCCATCTACACCCGATGCCAGCCTGAGAATGAACTCGCCTATGTTCACCCGGAATGCAAAAATCTCATCGCAGAGTTCAAGGACCTCTTCAGAGAGGAGTTTCCTGCCGGTCTACCACCAAAACGAGCTACGCAACACGAAGTGCATCTTGAGCAGAGTTTTGTGCCCTTCAACTCGCCACTCTACCCGCTGTCTCGTGATGAGGAGGAGGAGCTGCAAAAGACGCTCAAGGATTTATTAGGTAAGGGCCTTATTCAACCCTCTACCTCTTCCTTTACCTCTCCTATCCTGTTCGTGGTCAAGAAAGACGGAAAACTCAGGCTGTGTGTTGATTTTCGCAAAATTAACAAAATGACGAGGGATAACTTTTATCCTGTTCCTCGAGCTGATTCCCTCATCGAAAGACTGGAAAAGGCAAAGGTGTTTGCCAAACTGGACATTCTGCAGGCGTACCACCAAATCCGCATGCGCCCCACGGATAACCCGTTAACCGCCTTTAAGACCAGATTCGGTTTGTTTGAATACCGAGTTATGCCATTTGGCCTTAAAGGTGCAGCTGCGACGTTCGCTAAGGCCATCAATGAAGCTTTGCAGGGGCTTATTAATTGTGGCGTCGTAGCCTATTTTGACGATATATTGGTGTACGCGCAGAACATGACTCAACTTAAAAAGACACTAAGAAAAATACTTCTACGTCTTCGAAGCAATGTATTTTTCTTAAGGCCATCTAAATGCCAAATAGGCCTGCCTGAAGTAGATTATCTGGGTTTTAGACTCTCTGGCAAGGGAAAGGCATGTGAGGCTAGATTAACGCAGGCTATAGTTCAATGGCCGATACCTGGTAACGTGCACCAGTTATGATCCTTTTTGGGCACAGCCCAGTTCTATCGGCATTTTATTGCTAGCTATGCTGGGGTTACCGGGCCGTTATTTGACCTTTTGAAAAAGGATGAGCCTTATCGGTGGGGGAAGGATCAGCAGAGGGCCTTTCAGGATCTAAAGAAAGCATTTACAAGCACCCCTATCCCCGAGATATTTAATCCCAACAAGGGTCTCCACATTTTATGCGACGCCTCAGAGGATGCCATAGGGGCAGTTGCCACGCAGGTCTATGATAGTAAACTCTTCTCGGTGGCCTACGAATCTCGTTTTAGGACAGACGAAGCACAGTTATCGATCTATGGCAAAGAACTTTTGGCGGTTGCCCATGCTGTTAGGCTTTGGCGCCATTATGTGCAACAAGTGGCTACGGATAATCAAGCCGTGTCGTGGTTGCTGACGCAACCCAAGCTGTCTCAGCTACAGGCCCAAGTTCTTCAGCAGGTTATAACCATTAAATATATCCGCTCGGAACATAATATCCTGGCTTATGCGTTATCCAGATCCTTCTACAAGAACCACGTCCTGCAAAACGTCAACACGCAGGAAATTCTGCGGTTGGGGCCGGCGAGTGTGTCACGGAATTCAAATACGATCTTGAATTTCGATGTCACAAACACTCACTTTCACTCTCGAATTGATTACAATTCGGGAAGGAAAGTGGAGCGACGTCACACTCGTCATAATCGTAGAGCAAAACGTCTTCACGCATGGGCCAATCAGGAGACAACAGCAGATTCAAACGAAAAGGTAGTTTGGAGAGCTAGGTGCGGAGGAGGAAAAAGTGAGCCATGAAAGAGACGGCCGGATAAGGAAGGGTTTCCTCATCGCGGAACTGCCAGCAGGATCCAGGAATGCCTAATGGTTAATGAAAGCTCGGATACGAGTTCGAGAACCACGGCGACGGCAGCGAGCGAGACAAGTTCCCGTGCGACGTCGGAGAATTCAGCTCGGCTGTGCGGAGTAGCCTCGTTAGCGGCGCATCTCTCGACGGAGAATACAGAACGTCGTTTGCGAGTTCCGCCATTAGCTCATGTTTCAACGAAACTCCCGGAGACCTGGCATCGCAACGTGCTGGACCACTGTGCGAACCAAGTAAGTGCTCGTTTTCTCGTAGGGGTTAACTCACGCCTAATAAAGGTGGCTTTTTGGGAATTGGAGTGCAAGGAAGTGATTGATGTGTCCAATGTGAGAGGCCTCTGGCCGTTTGGTCTCTTAGCTTTTCTCCGACACGACGTGGGTTTTGTTTTAACCTAGATAGGTTAAGTGCCGTCAATTTTTCACGAAAGTGCTGCTGTTCTCCGTCTCTCTCAACGTGTAACAAAATTTTGTGTGTGTTTCTCTTGGAAAAGAAAGAGTATTTTGAACAAGTGAAGTGTGTCGTCTAGCGCGCACTGTGTGTGTGTGTGTTTTGTTGCGTACCTTTACACCCTCTACAGTATTAAAATTTTTTTTTTCCTTCGACGTATTACGATAGTCTTTTCTGCTATCATTATCTCTGTTCGCAGACTCTTCCAACGTCGTGTTTCTATCCCTCCACGACTTATCGATATTCCTGGCTCCAGTCATCCATTATTTACCCTTTGACTATTGCTGCTCCCATGTTTATCGGAGTAGGTAATCCGCTAACTTTGTACCTAACGCTTTACTATATGTTTTAAACGGAGGTTACCGTAGTCCCCCTCCACCTTTTGTTATAAAGGGATTACTTGACGCGTTCGGTTAGCGTCAGTTTTACTGGTTAATGATATTTTCTTCTGGGAAATTAAAAAATGTCAATTTTTTCTTCACGCCATTTCTCCCTTTTTCTTAGGTTATTATTCCCATAGAAAATTTACTTTGGTCGCTTGAGGATTTTTTTGGCTATATTTATTTTTCCGTCAAGGCTTTTAGTTAAGCGTTCGGAGTTCGTAAGCTTACCTAATTCCGTTTATTAGAATTTTTCCGTGCGTGAGCTCAATGTCTTCTCTCGTCGTCTTTTAATAATGACGCGTTTCTTAGAAATGATATCTCCCGTTTGCTTTTTCAAGCCTGATTATTTAAAATACATCTCTCTCTTTGCTGTACCTTATACTTGTTTTCTTAAGAACGCTCTTTCACGAACTATTAAATTTGGGAAACCTTTTTTCTTACAGTATAGTTTTTTTATGTTTTAAAAATTTAATTCCTAGGAGAAATTTTAAATTTTTTTTTAAGAAATACGATTTTTCGTTAATTGTCTTTTCTTTCCCCGTGGTTCGTCGTCATCGCTATTGTTATAAGTTTCACGTTTTTCTTTGTTGCCATTGTTTAGTCGTCGTTGTATTAAATAGCTCGTTTTCTTGGAGCGAATGTGTCGTTTCCTTTCCAAGAACTCGGAAGTTCTCTCACGCGGGACGTGATATTTAAATATTTTTTTTGTTCTGGTAGGTTTGCTGTTAACTAAAAGTAGTATGTTGAGTCAGTATCAGCTCGGTCTCTGAATCGGCTTCATCAGCTCCTCTCCCATCTCTTTGACTTTGTGAGTAATTTGTGACTTTTTGTGACCCTCCCCCCGGTGACCCCGGGGGAGGTTTCACCCCCCCCCTCGAACTTTTTTGTGACTTTATTTTTTTTTATTTTTTGACCATGGATCGTATGGTCATGTTAATGGCGGACGGGCCATTTTCCGTCGCCAGCTTTATGAAGGCGCTGTACGCCAAATCCGGTGTACCGCCTGTTTTAGCTTCTGAGGACCCTTCCATCTTGGTGTTGCAGAGACTCTCCTCTACGGAGTTGAGAATGCTCTGCAAATCAAGCGCTATTGCAGATCGCATCGTCGATGTGGAGTGCGTGAAAGTTGGCAACACTACCGTCAGCTTCTATCACGCGGACCCTGGCCACCTCACAGTCTACGTTAGGGGAATTTCGCCGTTGTTGTCCACGGCTTATATTCGAAATTTTATGTCAGAGTTTGGGGAAGTGCTCGGTATCTACCGCCCTGAGCACGCAGACACTCCCCGGCTCCAGAACGGCGACATATATTTCGATATGAGGCTGGACAAGGACATTCCAGATTCCCTTATTTTACACTGAGAACGTGTCTTCGTGTACTATAAGGGGATGAGGCAGTGCTGTTGGTACTGCAAAAAATCTTCTCATGTCAGGAGAGATTGCCCTCTCCTGAAAAAGTGTGCCAAATGTTCTCGCTTGGTGGGCAGGAACCATCGTTGCCCGGAGAAGATGGACGGCAGTACCGCAGTGGGGACGTCAATGCCTCGTCCGTCACCGAAGATGACATCAGTTGAGCAAGATGCAGAGCCACAACGATCGGCCCGACCCGTACCTTCTCCTCGTATGTCGCGGGCCGCTTCACCGAAGCCATCTTTGCCTCCTCTACCAACTGAAGACGAGCAGGTGCCATCATCATTCCCTCCGTCTTCAGAGGTTGCTGAGGAGACATCCTTGCTTCAGCCATCAAGCGACATCATGATGGATGAAGTGGTCTCTGCAGAGGAAGACATCGATGCCCCATTGGGTGATGTTTCGACGCCTTTGGAGGAGGAATTTCCAGCTCTCCCCCCTCCGTCTCTACCAGCGTCGCAGCCAGTGGGAATCACCCGTCTTCCTGCAGCGTTCCCTGTGTTATCTTCGGTTCCAACGGCGATCTCCACATCGACGCAGCCGGAAGGGCGTACGGAGAGCAAGTCTCCCCGTAAAAAGAAGGCCCGCCATCGTAGCAGAAGGGACAAGAAGGCATCATCATCGTCCGAGAGGGACGGCAGTGTGGGTAGCCGCCATAGTTCCTCTCATCGGATGCGCTCACCGCTTCGAAGGATTGCTGAGCCACATTCGTCATCGAAGACGGACCAGCCTCCATCGAAGTTAGGTCAGCCTCTTCCATCTAAATCCTCTGAATGAAAGTCATCTCGCTGAACATACGTTCCCTGGGTTCCCATTTTAAGCAATCGGTTCTATTAACTTTTATTGCTCTGTACCGGCCAGATATCCTTCTTCTGCAGGAAGTTAAACTAGCCTCCACGCAGAAAGGTTACGATCTACCTGGCCTTCGCAGTCATCATCCTAGTGCGCAATTCTTCATAAACTCATCTTCACCTGTTGGACAAGGGGTTGTTTCAATCATCTTTAACCCTTCCCTTCAGGTGTCGAACTGTGTTTTTGACTGCGAGTGCAGAGTAATTTCGTTAGACATTTCAACATCAGGTGTGTCTTTCCGATTGCTTAATGTGTATGCGCCATGCAGAAGAGCAGAGAAACAGACGTTCTTCGACGATCTGAACTTTTATTTGTGTTGTGCTGTGCCTGTGGTGATTGCAGGCGACTTCAACTGCCATCCAGACGATGATAACAACTTTTCGTCTGGACATGTGCATCAGTTATGTCAGCAAAATGCATTATTCGATCTATGGACACACCAGTCACTGACAACTCATCCGGGGTTCACTTACCATCAAGGACCCCTTATATCATCGAGACTAGACTTATTTTTGATCGATAATGCTTTTGCTGGCTCACCTGGACAGATGGAGGTTATTCCGTGTTCTTTTTCTGACCACAGTGCCATCATGTGGTCTTGGAAACCTCCATCTTCAGCCTGCGCCGCAGGCAGTGCTTCAAACAAAAACTGGTTCCTGAACGTTTCTCTGCTCGACGACAAGGAATACTGGGGAATGTTTGTTCAGTTTATGGAAAAACATCTCCACAATGTGTCTCCTACTCTTGCTTCGTGGCTTGTTTTCAAGGATAAAATCAAACGATTTTTTAGGAAGATTGGGATTGATGCTGCGAGGCGCCGCCATCGTCATCTCCTTATGCTCCAAGAAATCCTCCGGCTCCTCCAAAATTCCACCCCTAAAGAGGAGTTTGCGGCCGATATTCGTCAGGTGAAGAGCGAAATCAACGCTCTGATGATCCGTAAAGCATCTGGCGCAGCGCTCAGAGCCAAACTCACCTGGGCTGCTGACGTCAGAAATATGTCATCGGCCGTATTTGCTGAGGAGAGACGTCGAGCCAACATCAAGAAATGTCGCCGCTTGGTTGTGGAAGGTAGGGAAGTGGTTGCTGATTCTGACATCTTATCAGCCTTCCACTCCCACTTTTCGTCTGCCTTTAGTAACCCAATCTTCCCATCAGACGCCACGGACAATTGGATTGAGTCACTGCGACCTTTTTCAGAGGATTCCGATGCCTTCATTACACGTCCCTTCACCGAAGACGAAGTCAAGAAGTTCCTGTCAGCGGACGGCCGTCATCAGTTCAGCCCGGGTATGGATGGCATTCCATACTCTTTCTACAATGCGACATGGAAACTTCTTGGCCCTTTCTTGGTTCAAGTGCTGAATTCCATCATCAAAGATCCTTCCTCCATTACCGCAGAGTTCACTAGGGGGGAAATCATCCTGCTGCCTAAAGTGCCGAATCCAGAGCTCGTCACCCAGTGGAGGCCAATAACCCTTCTCAACACGGATTATAAGGTCTTCACTGGCGTCTTCCAATCAAGACTTAAAATCTATGCTGACGAGTTCATCAACCCCGGACAATCCTGCTCTATTCCATCTCGCAGGATGTCGGACAATTTAATCACCATTCGGTGCGTGATGGAGGAAGCCTGTGCACGCCGGCAAACTCTAGCTGTGTTAAGCCTTGACCAAGAAAAGGCATTTGACAAAGTGAATCACTTATTTCTCTTCAAAGTGTTTCGTCATCTTCGTCTTCGGGCTTTTGCTACGATGATCTCCGCTCTCTACGATTCGGCCACATCATGCGTGGCGATTAATGGTTCCACATCTTCCACCTTCGAACTCTTAAAAGGTGTCAGGCAGGGTTGTCCATTATCCCCCCTCCTGTACATTTTTTATCTGGAACCATTACTACAGTTTTTAAATCGCCACCATGATGTTCGAGGATATGATCTGCCAGCCGCATCCATTAACATCAGGACACTGGCTTATGCGGATGACGGTAGTGCTTTTTGCGTCTGATTCATATTCCTTGAGCATCTATAAAGAGACCTTTGACCACTTTAGTACTTCGACGGGGAGTTCCATCAACCTCGTCAAGTCTAAAGGTATTGCTATTGGGAACTGGACTGTGGACTATCTTAAATCTTTCCCAATAACGTGGTGTGACCGAATCGTGGTGCTTGGGTATGTCTTCTCTTTTCTACCGACTATGGACTCTATGCACTGGCAACAAGTGCATCACTCGCCTTGACAGTAGCTTTCGCTTCCCAACTTCAATGTTCGTCAAGGTGAGGTTTATAAAGACGCATGTGCTTCCTGTGTTAACATCGAAATGCCTATTCATCTTGCCTTCATACAAAGACCTTCAGAGGTTGCGTAGTGCGATGGTGAACTGCGTGTGGGGAATGTCGGCTCAGCGTCGTCATCCAGTGCGGGCCTCTTTTATCTTTACCCCCTTCGAGAGAGGCGGCTTAGGTTTACCCGACATCAAACGTTATCTTGTTGCGGCCAGACTGGCTGCAATGATTCGGGTATTCCTTTTTTCTCCCCCCATGTGGGCGAATTTTGTGTTTTCGCATCTACGTGTCTTCTTCAAGGTGAATAGGCTTCCATTACCACCCTTGTTGCCAGTGGTTACCTATCATCGACAACCACACCTATATAAGACTTTTTCCCTTGACATTGTGACATTTTTCCCTATGCTGCGCCATCTGGATCCACAAGAGTGGGGCTCATTGCGCCTATCGTGGTTCTTCCAGCAGTCCGACTCAGGAGAAACAACCGACATCTTCAAGTTTTTTCCTGATTATCCGTGGGCAGCAGTCCTAAAGCTGCTGAAGTCTTTTGCTTTCGAGCGGACAGTATTTAATTACCAATGGCGACTGTTGCATCACGGATTTCACTCTCTTACACGACTTCATCAGTGGAGAGTGGTCGGGTCTGCTGGATGTCTGTTCTGCGGCGTTGACGAGACGGTCAGCCATATTTTTTACGAGTGCCCGTTTGCCAAGTCTATCTGGGATCGTTTGAAGCTGCATTACGGGCTGGTACAGCTTTCGTACCAGTCTGTGCGTTTCTTCATTAACGATTCCACCGTCGAGGTATTGAAACCGGACCTAGCTCTAGCGATCGCCTTCATTAATAAAGAACTTTGGCTGGCTCGTGTAAGTCGATCGCTAGGTCATTCTCCATCACTTACAGCTGTATGGAGGATAGTGGCCATTCAGCTTCGATTTTTTCTTCTTCTAGAATGGTCACAGCTAGGTCCGTCTTCGTTTAAGAAACGCTATGCAACATCTAAGTGTTTATGCGAGGTCATCGGAGGAGACCAGACTTTCCACCTCACTTTTCCGATGGCCTTCTGATACTTCGCCAGTAGCGAACGGGCCTCGTTTTTGAGGCGTTTATAAAAGTTGCGCAGTCCCTAATAGGACTGCTAGACACTTTTCGGCATGTGCGCCTAGGCGCCTAGAAATTTAAAGATCCCTTTTTAGGCGTCTGCTGAGGCATTACCATCTGCCTTAGCTCCAACAGCCTCTCCCATCTCTGGGATATTGAGATGGATATACAGTCATTAGATGTTAGTAACTTTTATTGTGCAATCTTGGGTTAAGATTTCGTCAGGCCACATCTGAGGAGCCTACGAGTTTGTTTTTTTTGATTATGTGTGGTTATCCGACATGAAGTCGATCGTCTCTAGTTTGCTGCTTTGTTTTCTTTTGCCGATGTAGTGTTCGGCTGATCAACAGGCATTCTTCAAGTCGCCTTGCGTCTTTAGTTTGTTGGACATAGGAATGTTTGGTCCCGTCGAAGATATGATGTGGATTCCTTTGTCCTTTGGCTGCTTCCGTCTTACGACTGTTTCCGGAGTGATCTTTTAGTTCGTCGATCGACTTGGAGCTGTACTGGAACCTTCACAATGCAATGTGCTGGTGTTCAACAGGAAACTAACCCATCCAGATGAATTCCTGGCATCTATGTTCCGTTTTCCGTGATGTTTTAGAAAACCGACTTATCTTTGTTTGGACTTTATTTGATTAATAACTTTTTATAGTTTACTTTCTTCATGATTTTTAAATTCGTTTAATTGAGTGTATCTTACTTTTTTCTTTTATTTCTTGATGATGCTTTGTTAATTTTGTTTTGTTTTTCAGGACCTCGACCATGTTGTCCCCGTCTTGCCCGATCGTCACCCCTCATGTCGTGTGTCTACCCTTTGGTCTGTCTCGCCTTTCCCGTATTATTCCTCTTAGTGTTATCCCGGCGTATTTATTCTAGCGTTATTTTGTTGCCCGTCCTTCGGATTCCTTGTGGAAGAGGTCTAATGGTTCGACAATTATAATTTTAATCTATACCTTCTTTTTTTTGTGGAGGTACTTATTTGGATATCACTTAATGTTTGTTTGTTTTCTTAGTATCACTTAAGAATTTATGAAAACCATATTTTTTTTTTTATTTCCAATATTTGCTTACTTTTTGCTGTCAGTTTCTCTTTATTTTTTTGCAGTACAAGCATCGCACCTCACCCTTCTAATTGTGTGATCCTCGATCCTCCCCGAGAATTCCTTTTCGGTTTCCACGGTATCGTCCAGTTACTTCTTCTGCATTTTCGGATTTTTGACTATACCCGAAGTGGACTTGGTGTACTTTCAACCGTTGTTGCTATTCCAGTATTACCGTTAGACGGTTTCCTACGTTTGCTTGTTATCTGCTGTCTGCATCATCTACCTATTTTCTGTCAGCAATAAAGAAAATATTTATATGGACTTCTCTAGTTTTTCTTTACTGAAAAGTTGTCTTGGGGTATTGAATTATTAGCACTTGTGATCTGGGGTTAACGTAACTTATAGTTCGCGTTTATCTTTGACATTTTATTCCTTTTTGTTAACTGGGGAGGTAACGCTATTTCTATATTATTAACTTTCCTTTTAATCTTTATTTACCTGACGGGCTAGTCCTAGTTAATATTACTATCTTTTTGGGTTTTGCTGATTATTACGCCTTTTGTGTTTTTCTTAAGGGAAAGTCGGGTTTTTCTTTTATTCCCTTTGGAGCTCAACGTGACGGTAAACACGACTTCTGTTTATTAGCACGTTACAGTTTCTACGTACCCGTAGTCCCCGATTTTTATGTTTAGTTTAGCGTGTGTTTAGACATAAATTATTGGACTATTTACATGTTAATTTTAGGGTGTATGTTTTTTTAGCTGGCGGGCTATCAAGCCCGGAGTGAAGTAGTCTGTCATACCAAATACAAACGTTTTTTTTTGTCTTGACGGGAATGTTAAATATTACATTTTTGTTAGGCTTGTTTAAATGTCCCGTACCTTGAACTAAATGACTTTGCCTCATAAATGATTTATTTAAGTGGGCATTTATACCCAACTGGACTCGTACTTTTTGGTTGTGACATCATTAATTGTGTATTGTATTTTTGATACATGTAACGTGTCTTCTTACTTGCATAAAGAGAGCAATCTAGTGCCTTGTGTAATTATCGGGAATAGAAATTTTATTTCCCGATCTTGTAATTGGTTCAATCAATATTTTTAGGCTATTGTTAATTTGTTTAAGACTTATCATTTTGCTGGAGTGTATCGCCGAATGTTAGCTTCATTAATTATAGTGATAATTTGTTACGATATAATCTTGTATATTTATTGTAAACGTTATCTTTATCACCGGTTTATTCTTTATTATTAGAACAAGCTTTTATGTATTTAGAAGTTGCCTCGTTACCTTGTTATTGCAAATGTCGCACTTGGTTCTTGTTCTACCTTCCTAGTTGGAGTAGAGTTCATTGAAGGTTTATTTTTGTTTGACTGTTGATGCCGGTGGCATCTTGTGTTATGATTGCTTATTCTGATATTTTCAACAGTGATTTATATCTTGAATAAACTTTATTTTATTCACAGTTAAAATTTTCCGTGCACTGTCACATGTTTTACCTTCCACTGCGTACTTTAAGTTATTATCTCGTTTTTATGTGACAAGTAGTAATTAACTTATCGAGAAAAGATTCATCTCTCAAATTCAGCCTTCAACATCTTGTGACGAGATTAGGAATTTCATTGCCTCTACTTCTCCTTCTGTTGTTACAAGCAAATGTATTAAATTGAAAACTAAACATCAGAGTTATGCGTCGTTTGTGGTATTTATTAATAACAATGATTTTGACTCTTTGTTCGAATCTTCATTACGGCCTGTGAGTACGTTTCTGTCCCCATTCTTCGAAAAAAATTTTAGAAGTCAAATTAATTTCTCGCTCTCGGAGGAGAGGACATCGGCCAATCACGATGATTAATGTTTATTATCAGAATGTCCGTGGTTTGCGTACGAAGCTTCCGTCGGTACTTGATCTTGTTCTGGAAATTAATAGAAATATTTACTGTTTCACAGAGACTTGGTTGAACGATACAATTACGGACTATATGCTCTTTGGTGGAAAGTTTAACGTATTTAGGAGTGACCGAGCTGACCAACATAGGGGAGGGGGCGCAGTCATAGCGGTTCCCAACTCTATTAGATCGCATGCGTGTAGGATTGAATACTCTGTTCCTGATATTGATGTTATTGGAGTTGTTATAGATACGAAAAAAAAATATGCCTGCAAAGGCACCAAATTGTGCCTTGTTAACATTTACATTCCGCCTGGTTTGCCAATGTCCCTTTATGAAGTTTTTTTTAGAGGATCTCGCCGGCTTTATATCTTCCAATGAAATGGATTATGTGATACTCGGTGATTTTAATTACTCTAATTTTAAGATATATTCAGATGGTCAATTTTATGCTAAAACACGTAACATTGTTACTAAGTGTTGGCTTTGTGAGACTAATTTAACGAATTACAATTTAATTAGTAACAAATTTGGTGATAACCTCGACGAGGTGTTTGCTAATATTGAGGTTGCTGTTAGCGCAGCAGAGGACTACCTGGTGATGCCAGATGTCTATCATCCTCCTTTATTAGTTTCAATTACGTCCATCTTGTCAAATAATTGGACTTATCGAGACTCACATTATGATGTAAATAAAGGTGATTATTTGGAGCTCTTTTGTTTCCTTAATGATTTAGACTGGCATGATATTCTGTCGATTACCAACGTTAATCTTATCTGGACCGCTATTACAGATGTTGTTAGATCTGCTATTTCTATGTTCATTCCAGCCAGAATCTCTAAAGGTTTTCGTGCTGATTCTTTCTATTCATCTCAATCCTCACAGCCATTTCCGACTTGGGTTGTCTGCTCCTCTCTCTCTCTCTTCATGGGGAATCCGAATAAAAAGGGAGGACAGGGAACTATTGGCTTTTGCCCCTCTTGTAATTCTGCTATTCATGGACGGCAACCATACATTACCTGCAACGATGACTGCCACCTTGTTTATCACGCAAAATGTGTTAACATTAAAAAAGACGAAGTACAGAAAGTGAAAGCAACATGGAGGTGCCCGTGCAGTTTACGAGTTGATCCATTCGTCTCAGAAGAAAATGAGTGCAGTTTCCTCTCAGAAGAAAATGAATGCGCATCTATTAACACAGATATTTATAATTTTGCACAACTTTTATCAGCTATTAATGAGCTCATCGGTGCGGTCAAGGAATGTACGGCTTTGGCTACGAAACTACAGGAAGACAACGGAGAAACTAACAAGAAAATTGATTAGATTCTCGGCGTACTGGAGGCGAGAGATATATCTCTTGTTGCGTCTCATCGAGATTCGAATGTGGAAGATTCTAGCAAGTACGATATTGGTGGTTTAGCTGTTCAGGGCGTGCGTGAGACCGTCTCGCACGAGTTAATTAAGACGAAACATTCAAGTGGAGCACTATCTTGTCGCGTAGATAAAACTAGGAAAGATAAGAAAAATATAATTATAGGTGCTAACGCTAATAGAGATGGTCCAATTAAAGCTGGATATATGAAAGAGAGGGAGAAGAAATTGTTTGTCACAAGATTGGAGCCAAATATCTCTGTAAAGCAGTTATATGACTTTGTTGCTGATATTTCCACCTCAATCTCATACAGAGATGCGTTAAGCTGAAGACTAAGTTTCATTCGTACTCTTCTTTTGTATTATCGCTAAAGGAAAAAGATTTTGATTATTTATCTAGTTCATCTATTTGGCCGGAAGGAGTGTTGATTTCCATGTTTAATGGTAAACTTTACGACAGTCAGATAGACTCGTCCTATTGGAAGAATGACTCAGCTTCGGGTGGCTTATCTCTTAAATTAGATGAAGTAGACACTGTGCGCCAGGAGGAGGGCGTGATCAACTCTGATGGTTAATGCTACTTATTACCAGAACGGTCGCGGTTTGCGAACCAAGATGGCTCGAATTTTTGATTTTTCAGCACAGAATCCTCAGTTGTTATATTGTTTATCTGAAACCTGGCTTAATGAGTCTATTTCCAACTTTTTATTATTTGGTCGTGAATTTAATGTGTATAGGAGTGACAGAACTATTAAGGA
>JAHWFO010105951.1:0-17956 GCA_023313115.1 Rhysida immarginata
TGAATGCAATCCCGAGATACTTGAATTTCTCCACCTGTCTCAATGAGACTAAAAAACAAAATGTCTAAACTAAGGGCCTGTCTAATAAGTCCGGCTAGAAGCGATCAGTTAAAAGCAACTTTGAACACACTGTCCATAACGTAACAACCGGTTATGCTCAGTGTATCTAAAAACTGACCATTCATGCTCATTGTTTACGACCGGTTGACTCCTCATCAAGTGGAATCAAAATGGCGGACCAAATTCAAGCCATTTGAATCTTTGGCTATGCATAGCATAATTAACACAATAATAGCGAAGAAGCCTAGATACGTATTAATAAGCAAGAACAGAATGAAGTTAATGCAGGAGATGAGACAGGAGATAAACCAAAGTCAGGATATTGTGATAATTAGAGAATTTCATTCGTAGACGTAGGTGCTTAAATCTGCCAATTTAATTTCATGATGTAGTTTAATTTCAGTTTCGACTGTTCACGAACACACTGTCCAAGTGAACATACACAAAAGCGACTGGTCGTGATTAGTTCCAACCATATCACGTGACTTGTTAACAACCAGTCGGACATTTTAGACATATCCTAAGTTGCATTTTATATAAACACTTTTTATACAGAGGTTGAATCACATTTACATAAACAAAATTAGAATGCAAGTGGTTCCCATGATCGTTGCCACAAGTCCCTATTATTACCAAGAAGTCTTGTTTCAGTTCTAGGCTAAAGGCTGGTTTCCATTTAGCGTCGGTTTGGCATTTGTTAAGCGTCTGCGTCTTTTTTGGGAATTTTTGAAAAACGCACTCGTTTTCCAATTAGCGTCTGTTAAGCGTCTGCGTCTGTTCGGCGTCAGTCGGACGTCGGTCATGCGTCTTTTCATGATACCCACACGTGGCACCGCCACCAGATATCAGTCATTATAACCAATAGGGGATCCCCATTTCAGATGAAAAATCTGCCGCTATGCATGGTTCCGTCATTGTACATGTGTCGCTATAACAGATATTTTTTGTTGTCATTTAGATGGGAAACCAAACTTAAGAGAAAAATCTGGTCATTGTTATCCAATTGGTGACAGTTGAGAGAACGAGCTTCATCAGGAATTAACTTAAAGAGACTATAAAAGCCAAACAGATTCTGCCATGAGGAAAAAGCTCATTCTCTAATGCCTACAACACGGTCACTATAACCAATGTCTTTATAAACGATTTTGACTGTAAATGTTTCTTCAGAAATACAAAGAAATGGTGCCACCAGAATAATGACTACCACACTCTTCCGGTTTACCGAGCATAACGCCAGAACTCATCCAATGATGTTACAAATAAGCATACGATTAAGCACTTCTATCCAGATTACCTAGACGCAACCCCATGTTACTTATCAATTAGATGAGACAAATTGAATGTCAGAGTTCTTGAAATTGATTTTTTAATATTAGCAGATGTTACACAAATCATCGAAAGTTATTGTTTGTCTATACTTGTGAGTTATGATTTATTTTCAATTTCCATTGAATTCTGAAAGTCTCATGTAAGAAACTTTTATTTATCGAGAACACAGTATTGAAGGATACATCTAATATGACTAAATACAGGGTTCCCACAGAAAACCTGTATCCCATTTCCCTGAGTTTCCCTGACATCGACGGTCTCATTTCCCTGACCAAATCGTAATTTTTTTAAAAAAACATGTCTCTACAAAAGCTTTTCAGACAATTTTAATACTATTATTATTATTATTATTTTTATCAGTTGTCACATTATATAAAATTAGTATTAGTATCAGTTATATGTGGCTTGTTCAAGAATTATTTGTCCTGTCATGTTTATAATTTATAATTGAATAAGGAACGTTCTTATGATGAGATAAGCTAAAACATCTGCTTTTATAACCAATTTTTTTGCAAAATGCATATGAAAACAGTATATATTTCTCAAACATGAAGTAATAAAATTTTAAATTTTTATTTAGGTTTGTATTGGTTAAGTTAATTTATTAGAATATTTTTGTAAATGTATTTTATTTACATACAAGTTGATTCAAAGCGTTTGTAAAAAAACTTCAGCATTTTGTTAGCAAGATCAGGCTGAGCAAAAAATATATGAACATAGGTCATATTCCAATTAGATAAAAAATTATAACATATCAAAAGAAATTCTATAAGTTTAGTAGCAAATAAATAAGTTCATAACATGTGTTTTGTTTACTATTAACATTCCACTTAAAATCATAAGGGAGTGTAAGATTACCTATATCCTTGTATACTAGATTACCGATTTGGTAGGTAACAACTACTCAAAACATGCTGCTTAAGCCTGAATACAAGACCTACGAATCAGCGAATCATAGGAAAGTTTAGTAATAAATCCAAACATGTACAATTAAAAACGCAAAAACAGTCCATTAACACATGACAATCACTTGTTTTGTTGATACCAATCACTCCAACGGATATTGATGTGGCCAATCAAATTTGCAATAACAATGCCGTAGTTCACAGCGGTTGCTCTGAATTTTCCAAATCTTTCGTCAATCTAATCGCCAAAACTGAATTTTTTTGCCAAGAAAATTGTTTTATCGCCTAATTTATAAAACCAATGTTGGGAATTACCCTCAATTTTTATTCATCATAAACCAAGATTTAAAATTAATTTTAGAGTTGTCATTTCAGTTTTACATGTTTAAATTAATAAGTAGTAACTAAAATCTTAAAAATAAAATCTCTACACCTTCATTGAAATGTAAATGAATACTTTAATATGTCTGCATGCAATATTACTTAAACATAAGATATCACATTAAAAAGTTACAAAGAAAAAATTTTATGTAAGTCGTCCAGGATTGACATCCAAATATCACATGCCTTTTCAAAACCATAAATCATCAAATCAGGTCTGTTAATGTTTATATTCATCAGATACTGAAGATAACTTCTTTTCAGTTTATTTCTGTCTTTTGTTTTGATTAAATTTTGCTGTGAAAATCCTCTTTCACAGTCAACTTTTGAAACGGGCAACTTTAATAATATTCAGAGGGTCATTCCTCCTTAACTTAGCTGATTTTGAACACCCCACCTTGGTAATAGAATGCGCCCCAGCCTATGTAAATCAGGTGGTGTATCAGTGGGCATTCTATAAATGTTTGTTCAGGAAACAAGCACAGAAAATTCATGGTATGACTAGACAAATTAATGATGTTTGGAGAGGGTAAGTACAAGCGCTTTCCAAGGTGGGATTTAGTGCCGTACGCATCGTGCAACAGTGCAAGACGGAAGGAATTTCGTTATTTAAGATTGCTGTTAACTCCATTCTGGCTGGCATACGTAATTCGGGAATTCTCGACAAGTTCTACCTCGGAAGAAACCCCATCCCGACACAGTCAAAAAGACTGCAAAGATGGTAGCACAGGAAACCCTCCGACAGAAAAGGCCTTGGCTCAGAAGGCAGGATTATCTGCATCAACGGTAAACCGCATAATTAAACACAACTTAGGCTTGCGCAAGTTCCATAAAGCCAGGGTTCGTGCTTTTAATGTCAGATCCATGAACGCAAAACCAATGCCCGCAAACTCTACGAAGGCTACCTTGCAGACGAGAAATGGCAGTTTGTTGTCACGTTGGATGAAGCATGGGTTTACCTCATAGATTGTGGTAAGGTTCATGCAATTGCCTACCGTCCGGCAGGTGCAAAAGGAAGGAATGATTGGCTGCACAAATGACGTGAAAATTTTCCAAAAGGCTTCATGGTGGTGGCAGGGTACTGCTCAAAAGGACAGTTGCAACTTCGTTGGGTGGAGAAAAACGCTAAGGTGAATGCAAATTACTACCAGGAGAACGTTTTGAAACACCTTTCATCGAGAGGAGAGACCGGCATGCTCAACATAGAATTTCATTCATCTTAGCGTGAATTCTATTTTTGCATTCATACCATACCATTCTCTGCTATCCCTGTCAAGTTATCTGGACTTTTTTGGCTTTGGCCTTCTAAAAGGGGTCTCGGAAAGTGTCACTCCAAACCCGACGTTGGAAAGTGTGCAAGAAGTATGGAATGAAATTCCTCTTGCTATCCTGCAAAGAAATCTACTAGCATGGAAATTAGTCTGCCGGGTATTGCCAGGAATCAGGGAAAACACACTGAACATAATTGGTGGCAGAGAAGGGACTTTACGTGAAGTGACGATCATCCAAATCGGCTAACAAGGGAACCCCGCATAGCCTAACCGCTTTAACAATGCAGTCCTTGTATGGCTATGTGTGCTGAAATTTTTTCGTTTTTGCGGTTTATTTTGAAAGAAACACAATTTCGCACTCCCTTATTTTGCAAGCATCTATAGTAGCTTCAGATGAGTAACATATTTCAATTTGGTGGAAATCTGTGACATACATGTTCGAGGGATTCCCTTGTAAGTTAAGGAGAAGAGTGAAAAGTATTTGCTATGTTGTTTAGTAGAGGAAATAAGTCACAATGAATATCTGCACATAATTCACGATATCTGCGGCAGTGTGAAAAAGGCCTTTAGTTAGCAACTTAAATAAAGTTTCGTTTTCTGTAAAAAGACTAGCTATGTCTCCTTTCCAATATATGCAATTATTAAAATGCAAATGTAAAAATAGAATTGTATCTTTTGCACTGCTTGTTGGAGAATTAACAGAAAATAGTTTGATTAATTTCTGCTTAAGAATACCATCAGTATTTTCCTCAAATCTTAATTTCAATTGCCCTACTAATTTTCTGACAAAGCATCTTCAACTTTTTGTCTTCAGGCACAATTATAACCCAGCGACTGGCCTTTAAATAAAGCATGAATGTCTGAAGTGGTTTCAAAAGAGATCAAAAAATCTTGCAAGTGATAGGCTTCAAGAGATTCAATCTATTGCTGAATAATTTCAGTGGTTGTAGCCAACAATGACAAGATACTGTTCAGATCAATTTTGGAGTTTTAAAAATGCCTCCATAACATGGTTAAATGGTTCAGTAAATCACACAAAAAAGTGCAACAAAAACAAACATGTAGTTTCCTATGTTCAAGCCTCATGATCTTGCAGGTGGGTCATCATGTAACACACCTATTAATGACTACAAATTGCCAATAACGGCCTGGACAGATCCTTCAAAAGATAGCCATCTTGTGTGAAATACTTGCTTCAAACAAGTCAAATTTTCTGTTTCATGTAATATGGCCTGGATTTTCTCTAAACGTTCCATATTCTTTGGAGAATATTGAAAGTATTTATATACCGAATTTACTGTTTCTTGAAATTTCAGTACATATTGACTAGAATAAGCAGCATTAGCAACAACCAAAGCAAATCTATGGGCAATGCAATGACTGCTTATGATATAAGGACAGAATGATTTCAAATGGGTTACAATACCAGATTTCTTGCCTACACTGGTGGCCAAAAGTTTGGACCAACCAGCAAAATCAAGAAAAAGTGAATTTATACTAAAAATATTTTACACCTACAACTTTAAGTAAATATGAAATAATATTCAGGGAAGAAACAAATTTATTTCTGCGTCATTGCTTTTTTATTACCTTAAATCAAAATAAGACTGGCCAAAAGTTTGGACCAACATCACAAACATGCAAATAATTTGCATATTACAAGTCATCGTATTTTGTGGTGAGCACTAAAACCATATTATGTATTGTACAATGTTAACTGAAGGTCAACGAGAGCGAATTAGAAATTTTAACAAGCAATTTACAAACTTTAAAAAAGTTGCTGAAATCTCCCGTGTGAGCTACAAATCTTTATCAGAATTGTTAAAAATGTTAATTGGAAAATAAAACGGAAATAGGACAACCTTGTGCACTGACGCGAAGAGACAAATCAAGAATTAAGAGACATGTTAGACATGATATTACATCTGGGCATGTAGTCAACACCACACAAGTCAAACTTAATCTGCAACTTGCTGCCTCAAGAAAAACAATTCGCAGCGAACTACGTGCTCAGAACTTTGCCTATGAAATTATCCCCAAAAAATAACCACTAACACAGAAACACATGCAGGAGAGACTGGAGTTTGCTAAGACACATCTGCGTGAAAACACAGACTTCCAATTGGTTATGTTTTCTGATGAAAAACGAATCAGTTTGGATGGTCCTGATAATATAGCTTCTTATGAAGAGCATCGTGATAAAGAAACACTTGTTCCACTGCGAATTAAGCGGCAAATGGATGGTAGTGGAGTGATGATTCTGGGTGCCATGGGAAGCAACGAAAGTTGAAGATTCACATTATAGATGGACATTGCACAACAGCTCAATATTAAGATGATCTTCACAATGTGTTCATCCCTTTGTGCAAAGTCTAGTTTAATCAAAAACCATGGATTTAGCAGCAGGACAGTCCTGCAATCTATACTGCACGAGTTGTGAAAGCCTATTTTGAGAGCAACAACATTTCCACTTTTGCTTGGACTGCTCGAAATCGAGATCTTAATATTATTGAGAATGTATGGCATCTCACGGAAGAAAAAAATTACTAAAACACTCAGTACAAATCTCGAGAACAACTCATAGCAGCCATTCAGAAAGCTGTTACGCCAAATGTTATTAAAAGCTTATTTAATTCTATTTCAGGTCGTTTGTCAAATATTGTAGAGTCAAAATGATTTCAAATATCAAAATAATTCATTAGTTAATGATGTAATACTCTTTTCCCTTTATGTTATACAAATGTGGTCCAAAGTCTTGGCCAGTCTTATTTTGATTTTAGGTAATAAGAAACCAACAACACAGAAATAAATTTACTTAGAGTTGTGGGTGTAAAACAGTTTTCGTATAGATTCAGTTTTTCTTGACATTGCTGGTTGGTCCAAACTTTTGGCCACCAGTGTAACATTACAGAGGCTCCATCGGTAGCTATACCACACAAATTAAGAAGATTCAGCCCTTTTACTTTTAAACATTTCACTACAATTTCTGTTATATGTTCAGTAGTTGCATTTTTGAGCTGTTCAATGGATAAAAATTTAGTTACAGGCTCATTATTTTTAACAAATCGGATGTACATATATATAAATTTTGATGAACTGATATATCTGTAGACTTATCAATGGTGATAATGAACATCTTGGTTTTTTCCACATCATGTATATATCCTGTTTAATCACATGAGAAATACATTTCTGAAATTCTTTTAAGCGTGGTTCCCACATGTGTAAAACAGCGGCAGAAACCACAAAGCAGAAAAATTTTTTGTAATCACTTCCTGCTCTCGTCTTTCTGCCCGACAGAAATTCTGTTATCTTTGTAGGCTATGACGCAATCCAATTCGAAAGAAACAGCAGTATTCTGTCGGGCAGAAAGATGAAAGCAGGAAGTGGCGTCAGAAAATTTTCTGGCTTGTGGTTTCTGCCGCTGTTTTTACAGACGTGGGAACCAGAGAGAGCAGACACCAGGGCGTATTTTTTTTCTGCCTTTTTACTTTCTGCTCCTGGAAGTGTCCCACGTGGCAGAAACTCAAAAAGATGAGACGGCAGAAGTCTTGCTACCCAAGCGCCATCCTTTGTTGTAATTTGGCATTCTTGCTCAGCACAAATGCACTGCATCGAAGCCGTCGATCAATCTAAATGGTCGGCTTCGACTGCATACAGTGCATAGTTAGTTCATTCTTCATCAAACATAATATCGAATTTTTGTATTCAATTATTGTTTATTCAATTTAATTTAATTCAATTGTATTAATAAATATATATTTCACGCCTCTTCTATTAGCGTTTCCACGTCAATTTTCTTTCTCAACCTTTTCACCTTTGTGAATCGAGCATCTGACATTTTTATTTTGTGAGAGAGAGAGAGAGAGAGAGAAAGGACGTAACTGTGAAATCACTGCAGAGATTGTTTTCTATTGGCTGAGCAATCGCTTCTGCCCTGCTTCTACCACAAAAGTTGAACTCAACCTAACTCCAAAAAGCAATAATTTTCAGTCGTGCAGAAGAGACGAAAAATAGAAGTGACGTCATAAAATTTTTCTGCTTTGTGGTTTCTGCCGTAGTTTTTACGGATGTGGGAATCACGCTTTATTACACTTGAATGATGAGAATATGTTATAAGACTATCAACATTTAATAACTGTATACAAGTATTTCCTTTACGATACATAACTGATATAAATTTACAATTAGTATACTGGGAAAATAAGCATTGCCATAAAATAAACAAAATAAACACAAAGGGACTGTAATAAAGCAAGACTTAATTTTACTTGTGTAGCTGACGCGTTTCGAAGTCACTTCATCATCGGAGCTAATGAATACAATGTGAAGAAGTTGCAATCGACAAAAAAACGGAAGTACTTAATAGGAGGCGGTGGCCAATCAGATGTCAGTGATCTGAAGCATCTGATTGGCTTAACATATGAAGGTAAAGGAATAAATTTAGCAATACAATATTATATCTGAATGGTATAAGATTACAGATTGTCTTTGATTACATCAAGTATTAAATCAATGTCAAAATTAATTTGATTATTCAATAACACCATATAACAAAATTTACTTTGTTCTTTGTTCCTGGGTTAAAACTGTTATTTCTGTAATTTATTTAGCCTAAATAGTAATTATAGTAGCGGTTACTTCTCTAAAACTTTGCTTTTGCAGAATTCGATATACATACCTGTATTAAGCTTCTAGTGATTCATAAGGAAAGAGTTCATATAAAACTACTTGTTACTCTGAAAACTTTAATAATTAAAAAAAAAAAAAGTACTTGAAAACATAATTTCCTCTTGTAAGTACGATATATAAAAAACCCACAGAATAGATGAAATTTCTGATTACAGTAAAATTTCAAATATCTAGAAATGAAGATTTTTTTCGCGATTTACAATTATATTTCAGGTCACTCTCATGTTATCAACCCCCAAATGTAGCCACCCATCAAATTTTTCATTGTACTGTTCCTGATAACGATGCTCAAAGTCAAGGCTATCTTGGTGGAAGCCTTTGCCTTGCTCTTCTGATTAAGCACTCTCCTGCCCACAAAATCAAAGTTTGAACAGCTTAATTATCATTTTTCATCATTTTCAGTTACATCCTAATGTAATAAAATGATTACAAAGCAGGAACAAAGTTTGTGTTACATGGTGTAATTTATTACAATTTAGTTGCTTTTGTTTACAGATAGCAATATTTTCCATTAGTCCTAGTTTCTTGATATCTTTGGTTTGCTTGATGACTTCCATTATTTCATTGATCTTGCCAAATCCATGTTTGTGTTCTATTAAGTAATCTGCAAAGGTAGATTTACTGTCTCTATATATAAGGGAGCGTCTGTGTTCACTGAATCTATCCATGAACTGACGTTTCGTTAAACGTAAATAAAACCTTTGGCAGTCAGGGCACGATAACTTGTATATACCGCTTCTTTCGTATCTATTGTCGTCTATTGATGGCCTGAGGTTTATCACAGTTTTGCAGTTTTTATTGGTACGGAACGTGGTTTTGGCTCCTCTATTTTCAAATATTTTTGTAACTCTATAAACATCTGGGCCGAAGTATGTAAACAAGTTGAATTTACTTTTTTCTTTTTCTTTATTATCGTGGGCATTTGGTTTTGTCATAGTTCTCAGTGCTCCCGCTAGCCTATTTTAGGAGGGCGCTGCGCCCTACCGCGAGAGTAGTGCACTCGTTCCCAAAAACAGTGCTTTACTGCAAAAATGGTGCTTATCAATTTGCTCTTGCTCTTCCATGTATCCTTCCGCCTGATTTTATTAAACAGAAAGCACACAATTAGGCTTAGCCCTATCCCTGCCCCTCGCCCCCTTTCCCTATGAGATGCCTTGACACTGCAAGATGTGCCCTCTTGCTGCAGTTGACACCCTGCCCTCTGTCAATTTTAGTGGGAGCACTGGTTCTGGCAAATTAGTGAATAGAATAATAAAAACGCCAGATATAGAACTATGACAACAGAGTTACCAAAATGACTTTTGCATAATTTATTAGCCAAATGTATAGAGCTACTGTTAGAATTTTATGAATTCACAGTTAATGATGACCTTTTCATAAATTCTCTAGTCAAGGAGTTTGCTGAGGCCATCCGAAATGCAGCGAGAAATTCCAAACCCAAGCAAATATCGTGAAAATCCAGAAAGATATCTTTGATAAAATGAGTTGAATTTCAGTTGCTCTCAAAAATAAACAAAACAATAAGGGGTTTTCTCCAAATTTTTATTTTTGGACCAGACATCAGTATCAACTACTTTTCCTTACGCTGACATGAATTCGAGCTCAATAGGCCTTCATATCAGTGTAAGGAGAAGAAGTTGATACTGGTGTCCAGTCCAAAAACAAAAATTTGGAGGAAACCCCTTATGGAAAAAAATTTTGATTTATTTTTTATTTTTTTTTAAAGAAACCTTTATATCTCCATGAATATACACCACCCTATCAAAAGTCATGGGACAAGCCTGATTTGCATGAAAATGGGACACATTCCTTTGCAATTTCACTGTTGACATTCTTCCCAGCACTACATAACAGAATATGCTATTATGAGATGATGCTTGCGTGAATGCTGTAAGAATGTCTCAAAGAGCTTTCAGACTTCCAAAGAGGTACAATTGTTGGGTTCCATCTCGCCGGCAAAACTGTTAGAGAGACGTCATCCCTCCTAAATATCCCAAAATCGACCATTCACAACGTCATCCAGACATGGAAAGAGAAAGGCACCACAAGTGTTCCGCCTAGGACTGGAAGACCCAAGATCATGTCGGCCAGAGACCAAAGGCTCTTCATAAAGTGGTCACTGCCAACCATCACACATCGCTTGATGGACTGACAAGAGCATTCATAGAGTCAACGGGAACAACTGTGAGACCCTGACTGTTCGCAGGAAACTGCATGCAATGGGTTTTTATGGCAGAGCGGCAGCTCACAAACCACACATCAGCACCAGCAATGCAGCGAGGAGATTGCAATGTTGCAAAGAGCGACGACATTGGACTCTGGATCAATTGCGAATGGTTGAATGGCATGATGAGTCCCGCTACACCATCTGGCAATCGGATGGACCGGTTTGGGTAGGCGAGCGTTATCTGCCAAGCTGTGAGGTTCGGCGGAGGGTCGATGATGGTGGAGGGTGCTTTTCATGGTATGGGTTGGGTGCAATTGTTTCTGTGGATGGACATCTAAACGTAGCACAACGCATTACCAAGACATTCTGGACAACGCAGCACTCCCATCTCTCTGGCAGGACTTTGGCAATGGCTCTTTTCTGTTTCAGCACGATAACGCACCTTGCCATAAAGCAAGGGCTGTAGGCACATGGTTTGATGAAAAGGGGGTTCGAGAACTTCCCAGAGCCCCGATCTGAACCCCATCGAACATCTGTGGGATGTGTTGGAACGTCGATTGCACGCTTGTGCGGAACGCCCGAAATCCGTGACCGAACTGTCCAAGACACTTATGGCAGAAGGGCGAAAATTACCTGTCGAAACGTATCAAAAACTTGTGGACAGTATGCCCCAGAGAGTAGAAGCTGTGATAGCAGCAAAAGGTGGACTAACAAGATACTAAAATATGTATATTTTTGAGTGTTTCTATTAAAGTGATGGTGTCCCATGACTTTTGATAGGGTAGTGTACGTGCTATTCTCATACAAATAAACACTGATAAGTAAAAGAAGCCTCATAATCATAAGCTACAGCTGCAATGCATTTCAAGCATGCTCTTTACACCCCGGAAGTTTCAGGATAACTTGTCAAGTATTTTTCTAAATATTCGACAAAACAGTGGTCTAAAAATCTAAAAGTGTCCACTTTCAATCGAGCAGTCAGTGAGGGTTTTGCCTCACTATTGTCACAAATTCAGCTAGTGGAGGCAATGTTATGGTTTGGGACATGCTTTCATGGAATTTTTTGAGTCTTTTAATTCGTATGGTGCAAAGTATTTAATTACCACTGCAAGCGAAGTCCATACAATTATGAGAATGGCTACCCCGATAGACATTTCTAGAAAGAAATGCTCACATTATGAACAGACAATCTCTGAAGAGCATGTCATAGATTTTACCCTGCTGACTTTGCCTCCATAATCACCGTATCTCAATCCAGATGAACATTTGTGGGACGAGTCCGAAGAGTGTATCAGGCTAATATTGGGTTGTCAGTAAAGTCATGACATGTTTTTACAAAGGCATTGTGGTGAGTCAAACCCATGTTACATAACACGAGAGATTGCAGAAACATTGTACATCCATAATTCAAATATTCACGAAGTCCTGAAGAAGCTGGGATACATAAGCAAGTTTGATATTTGGGTTCCCATAAACTCAAAGAAGTTCATTTGACAGCACATTTAAATATCTGCCATGTGCGCATTAAACATGAGAAAAATGGTCCCTTTTTGAAGCGACTGATAACTGGCAATGAGAAGTGATTGTTTACGACAGTGTGGTATGCAAACAGTCTTAGTCCCAACAAGATAATTTCCCTCATGAATTTGTACTATAAGTAATTGGAGAGTTTAAATCAATCCATCAACCAAAAACACCTAGAGCTCGTTAATCATAAAAGAATTGTGTTCCAGCAAAAAAACACGAGATCACATGCAAGTTTGATCACCCAGAGTTTGCTTTACGAAGATTAATTATTGAGTCCCAGGGACTCCAAGTATTTCATTTATTGAGTCTTCTCTTATTTATTTAGTGTCCTCTATCAAAAAAAATTAACAAAACAAAAAATATACTTATGAAATGATATTTATTGTTATACAGAGGTTGAATCAAAAGTAGTGGCCCATCACCGTGCAAACTTTTAAATGGGCAACGGACAGGAACCACTCATTGCTGCTAATCTTCAAAGTAGAGTCCATCATGCTCGATGGTCTTCATCCAACGATCAGCCAGTTGGCGGATGCCCTCGCGAAACCACTCCTCCGGTTTCTGGGCAAAAAAGTCACGCACGGCATCTTCAACCTCACTGACATTGGCGAAGCGCCATCCACGCAGGAAGTGCACCATGGACCAGAAGAGATGGTAGTCAGAAGGTGCCAGGTCGGGGCTGTATGCTGGATGTGGCAAAACCTTGATATTTTCCAGCAGTTGACGACACACCTTCACCCGTTGTTGTGCTTGCGCGGCGTCAGCTCATGGGGCACAATTTGGAAGCTCCTGTTGACCTTTCCCATGGCGTGCAGATGTCGAACCACACTTGACTGTGATGTCCCGATATCCGCCGCTAGTCCATGGGTGGTGCTGCCTGGGTTGGCTTCCACTTGTTGCCATAGGGCTGAGTCATCCACTTCTTTGGGTCCTCCACTCCTTGGCACATCTTCCAGGCCCATGTTTCCAGACGAAAAGTGGGAGAACCACTGTCGTGCTGTCCGTTTATTGGTCACACCCTGATCTTCTACGCTGCAAATTTCGGTGGCTGTTGCTCGCGCACTGGTCCCCTTTTTCCAATAATGATGAAGGAGCCTGTGTATCACCAATTTTTCTGCCATATTTTTACACTGGCTGACGCAGGTGGCACAATGTCTATGGCATTCAAATTCGTACTGACGTTTCTTCCCACTCTTTTCTCTTAATAAACTGCGATATACCCTTGTATGTTTATTTAGTTTAAGTATTTTTCTTTTTATAATGTATTAACATGTTTATTATTTTTTGTTACTATTATTTACTATGCCCTCATGGTCTAACTAGTCGGTCTAGGACCATACCTGACCCCGTAGGGCGTTACTGTAAATTTCTTAACCCAAATTTAAAAATAAATATAAAAATATAAAATATAAATTATAAATGGTCTTTGCCCAGAATTCGTCAAACTCTACCCCCCCCCCTCCCGAGTCAGCCACTACTTTTGACTCAACTTCTGTATTTTATTTACAGATAAATTTATAAAGTGAATTTGTAAAAAAACTCATATTTAAAGCCAATTAACTGTTAAAATTCGCATCAAACATAGGGAATTTTACAATCTAACTTGACCAGACAAGAAGTCCACGAAATAAATTTAGCGTCTTCTGGGATGCTTAAAAATTTCCAAAAGTATCGACGTAATTTATGCTGAATTTAGCGTTAACGACAGCTCTGATCACCTGTCAAAAATTATTGAAATTTGGACTGCATGTGCTGCCATACTCACCTTCTGATCCTGTGCTGTCAGTCTTCCACTTGTTTTGCTCTCTTCAAACCTCTCTGCATAGTATAACTTTCAATTCAGATAAGGCTGCAAATCAGCACTTTGTTCAGTTTTTTGTAGATAAAGATAGATCCTTCTATAAAAGAAGAATTATGAAGCTCACTGCAAGATGGCAAAAGGTTATTGAACAAATCGAGCAATATCTCATTGATTGTTCTTTATATGAATGATCTTTGAAAAGCATAGAAAAAGTAAGTCATGACAAAAAATAAGACAACCCATTAGATCAACAATTTTCTATGGTTTAACACTTTAGGGATGGACAAGAGGTGATCCATAAAGACTTCTGTATGCAAATGTCACATCAGATAGAATAGGAGGGTTATCTAGAGTCCTTATTTTTCAGTGACAAAAGCCAACATTGGAAATTACAAGAGTGGGAACAGCAAATAATCCTGGAGACCCTGCATTAATATGTTTCGCACCTTCAGCAAAAAAATAAATAAATAAATAAATTAAAAAAAAAAAACCGTAAGCAATTTCCTATATCTTAGACACCTGGTCATGTTCTAAACTTCTTCATTCCACAATTACATTAAGATGACTACAAGGATGTGTTCAATTCCAACAATATCTTGGAGAAATGCATGATTATTTACACAGGGTAATTCAAAAAGGTTGTGCCAAAATGAAAAGGTAGATAGAGGGTGAAATTCTGAGCAAAAATATCTAGTCGCATTTTTCGATCCGAGGCTCGGTTAAAAAGTTATAGAGCTTTAAAGTTTTGTGACGTCACTTCCATTTCAGTCAAAAAATATTTTTTAACATACACTCACATGCCAAAAGTCATGGGATAGCACCTAATAACGTGTGGGACCTTCTCTAACCCGGCGAAGTGCCACAGTGCGACGTGACATTGATTCCACAAGTCGGTGGAAGACATTGCCAACCATTCCGACTGGAGAGCTTACCACAATTGCCCATTACGGAGCCACCACCAGCTTGCACAGTGCATGCTTGATAACTTGGGTCTATGGTCTTCATGGGGTCTGCACCACACTAGAGCCCCACCGTCAGCTTATATCAGCTGGAATCGAGACTCATCAGACCAGGTCACACGTTTCCAGTTGTCAAGTGTCCAGTCGATGTGTTCATGGGACCAGGAGAGACATTGTTGACAATGTCTTGTTGTTAGCAAGGGCACCCTCGTGGGTCTTCTGCTTCCATAGCTCATGGACACCAGATTTCGTTGTACAGTTCGCATCGATACAGCCCTTGTATCACCCTGGTTAAAATCTGATGTCATCTGGCATAGTATCAATTGCCTTTTAGCGGTGACCATCCTACACAGACATCGTTGGTCCTGTTCATTGAGAAGCTGTGGTTGATCACTACGTTGTCCATGGTGGGAGGTAATGCCGTCAAGTTGGTACTCGCAGTAGACTCTTGAAACTGTGGAATGTGGGATGTTGAATTCTTGAGCCACCTCCGATATTGAATAACCCATACAGATAGCTCTCGTCGTGTAGCGATTGTCACACTGAACACCTCACCCTTTACTCATGACAGTGTAACTAACCTTACTGACACTGATTTGCATATGTATACTGTTTGCACTAAAGCTCTAGATAACCAAAGTACGGCAAACTTTGCTGTCTGCTACAGAATCTGCCATTTTTGGCCCTTTTTACCTTATCATTACAGTTACGGTATCTTTATAATATGGCTGAAATGCAATTTTTTTAAAAAAACTTCTCATTATTATCGTCTGGAAATATAACTGACTAACAATAAATTTTATAACTACTGTTTTTCCTTTAAATTTTGTTTTCAATTAAAATTTTCTCCATACAGTCAACGACAAAAATATGGCTCGTTGGGGTTCTAGCAGAGCACAGTGGGTGGTAGAGACCTTTATGAAGAGGAAAAGTCAAGAAAAATATTAACCAGTGTACACAAACCCCTCAGTATTACAATATGTAAAGCTAAAGTGGGCAATGAAGTTATGCAAATTAGATAATAATGATTTCATCAAACACCCCTCTACACACCAGTGACGAAAATATAGCTCGTACCCGGAAAGGTTGAAAACATAGGTGGAGGAGTTTTTTACGGAGTTTGTTGGAACAATTCTGAATTCTTCCTTCAGTATTGGTGTGTTATACATTTGTGTTGCTGCATTTTGTGCAATTTCTAAGTGTTTTGTGAATAATGGTTCGTCAGAAGCGATTGTCTTCAGAGGAACAAAGCACAATCAAGGTGTATCGTGAAGTGGGACTCAATTTCACTGAAATCGGTAAACATTTAAACAGAAGCCATGATGTGGTACGTGATTTCTTGAAAAATCCAGACCAATATGGTAAGAAGCTTTCACCGGGTCGACTTTGCCTGTTTGATGTCAGAGCTGAGAGACGAATCCGATCTCTGAATCCGGGGAATCGCACCTCTTGCAAGAAAATATGCCGAGACAATCATATCGACCTCAGGCATCTTCGTACCGTGCAGCGAATCTTCTATAACAGTGAATTTGTTGGGTGGAGAAAGATCAAACGAGTACCAGCATTGAAACCGCAACATCGCAAGCGGAGACTGAACTTTGCAAATGCAAATTTGGACCTAAATTGAACCAAGGTTGTGTTCTCTGATGAGAAGCAGTTCAACCTTGATGGTCCCAATGGACTTGACTGGGAATGGGTGGACTCCTGTGCACCTCAACATGTCAAGAAGCGACGTCAAGCTGGTGGTGGCACGGTGATTGTGTGGGGAGCAATTGGATATCTTGGGAAACTTCCACTGGTGGTCGTGACTGGACGAATGTGCTCCCCAGATTACTTTGAACCTATGGGCAAAGCTGGTTCGCTTGGTGAGGACGGTGGGAGACAATTTGATACAGTGGAAGCACTTACTGAAACAATCCATGAGTGCTGGGGCAATCCAACAAACATATGTGCAGAACTTGTACCACTCAATTCGAAACCGGCTCATTGTAATGCAGAGTGCACATGAAGGGCCAAGTGGTTATTAGTGTACAGAAAAATGTATCTTTTCGCTGATATGTTACCTGTTACTCGAATAAAAGCAGCACCGAACTATATTTTTGTCACTGGTGTTTAGAGGGGTGCCTGATGAAATCATTACTATCCAGTTTGCATAAATTTACTGCCCACCTTAGCTTTACACATTGTAATACTGAAGGGTTGGTGTGCACTGTTCATTATTGTTCTTCAGAAGGCCTCTAGCACCCACTGTTCTCTGCTAGCACCTCAACGAGCGACAGTTTTGTCGTTGACTGTATATATAAAACAGTAAGGTTGAGGTAATTTAATGTTGACTAATCAAGTGTTTGTTTGGTTTACACTTTAACATAACAAACCTTAATAAATTAATAATTTTAAAATACCGGTACATTGAATGTGTAGGTTTTTGGAAATTTTAGCAAAACTTAATTTTATATATTTTTATCAAATTAATTTTTATATTTATATTAATAATTCATTACAAATTACAGTGATACGTTGAAGTGAACTAATTGAATAATTTCATGAATTTTAAAAACTTCAGCAAATTATTTAATAAAAAAAACTAAAACAAGAAAAAAAATCACAAAATTACAGGTTCAATAAAAATTCAAAAATGAATTACAAATTTCTTAATAGCCTACACAAATATTTTTAAATTGAAATAAGTTTGGACTGATAACAATTTTGACATTAGCCTGATAATAATTTAGACAGAATTCTGAAAAGATTAAATTTACATTTTTTACTTTCGGGTTGAAAACAACTTAACTTGGAACCAGGAAATTAAAAACTCGGAATAAATTCATGAAATTATTCAATTAATAACTTCAATTTAGCCATTC
>JAHWFO010105952.1:2838-17307 GCA_023313115.1 Rhysida immarginata
AATGAACCATCATGGTTCCACTAAACCAGGTTCCTTGAAACCAATTTGGACTATCATTAATTTTACGTCATATTCATTCATGACACCTCATTCTAAGTCGTTTGATATATTACCTGCTATATTTTAGCATAGAAAGTTCCAATGAACCATTTTGGTTCCACTGAACCAGAATGTGACACTAAACCAGGGTCTTATATGTGTACCATTAGAGCATATGCCAATGTTTCGATTTTGACCATTTCAGAATGGTTCATTTTCTGAACCATATTTATCAATTGGCCGAAATAGTAATTTCTATTCGCTTCTATATCTTCATTACGATTTGTTTGACATATTACTTAATTCTTCCCATTGAACATTGCTTGGCGGGAAAATAGAGGTACCATTTGTGCACGTGCCAATGAACTAATTTAGATAATATTTGTTATAGGTTCGTTCCATGAAGGGTACTCATCGACAGAAGAAAATAGGTTTTTAAAATATTTCATAGCCTCGGAGGAGTTTGAGTTACAGACAGACACGTTTCCCCACACTGATTGCCTAAAGCACCTTTCGGTATTTAATAAGCTCCCTACGAATAAAGAAATTCTTTTGTTTTAGGCACGGATATCCCCTTTCTGCACCGCATCATCTCAACAACGTTTAGAGCACGCGCGGAGCCGGTACGAAGTGCTCGGCACGCGTTTTCTCCAGTGCAAGGCTGATTTGTCTCTTCCAGCAATTCTCTATACGCACGCTCCCCTTTCTAATGCAATTAATTGATGGAACTGTGTCCACGGACGTCTGAACAAACCGATTGCATAAGCTACTTTCCTATTTATTGTGCGAAAAATGAAATCCTTCATGGAGAGATGAACAATTATTAGCTGGAAAGGTTTCCAACATTTGTTCAATGCAATTATAAGTTGAAAGTTCAAAGCCAAATACTACCTCCTGTTGTCGCAAATTTTTTTTTGTTTCCCTACCGGAAGTATACTTAAGGAGAGAAACTCAATTGAGGACAGCGACTTCTGTTGACGATTTCATGAACCTATCATTGTTTGAGAGAAGACGCAACACGTGGAGACACCTGCCGGAGTTCATTGGAAACACAATCACTTCCGTTATTTCTGGACACGTATACAGTCAAAACCTTTCTTTGAAGTCGCCATTTTATTATAAAGGTCCTATTATCGTGTGTTTAAGAAACTAAAAGATAATCTTCAAGAACTGTGAAAGCTCAATCATTAATGATTTCTCAGAAAACTATACGTTCACTGTTCCAATGAATTTCAGATTTGTTACTGGGTCAATACACAATCTACAGTGCACCCGTTTGTTTTGTATTTTAAAATGGAATATAAAATCTACTACAGCATAAGTTATTACACATGACACAACTTCAGAACATAGATTTCAACATCTTATCATGAATGAAGCGAAGAGTATTTTGCCGAAGAAAGAAAAGACGATATATTTCAGTGACAGTACCAATAGTCAATATAAAAGCAAGAAAAACCTCATTGAACTGTCAACTGTTTCAGTAGAAACCAAAATATTTCTGAAAAGTACGCATGTGATATTTTTTGTTTTCTTCATTTAAATGCATATATATTTTCTGCCTTTTAATATTCTGAAAAATTTCTAATTTGATATATGTCACGATCATTGAAAAGACCTTAATTATGAGTAAATAATGCATAGTGAAAATAATGAACATAAAAGAAGTTTTGTAAATTTATAAGTTGATCTGCTGGAAAAAAATGGCGCGTTTTTTTTCAAACTATGATGCTCTACTAGTCTGAAACCAGTTCGGGATCAGTCATCAAATTGATATTGACATGTTGCTATTGCAAAAAATGTTTATTCTATAAAATGTTCAAAATTATTTACTTAGTCTCTTTTGAGGTATCAAGCACTGAAAATGAAGGATAAAAGAGATGCCGCTTTCTTTAAAAGACACTACAAAAGCACGAGAGGATTCTGAAGCCTAAACTTTCTGCAGCAAGTAGTCCTATAAGTGTTCTGTGCAATGAAAAATGAAATAGTCAAGGCTACCCTTATCTCCTTCATGATAAGTAATTGCACCAAAAACCGTTCTTTTATACGGTACCAAAATTTGAGACTTAAGATATGAAAATAATTACCAATTATTACAATTTCCAACCTGAAATTTTAATGCATTTTTCACTTTTGTGCATGAAATTTTAATATCTAACAATATATGGATATCTACTATTACCTTCATTTTCCATAGGATATTCTCTGTAAAACTTTCCAAATGTTTCACCGAATTTATGTTCTAACTGTTTATTCAAATCATTCACATTATCCTCAGTAACAGACAAACGTTTGGACCGCAATGAAATCAATTCGTATATTCCTAGATGGGTAGAATTTGAGAATGTTATTACTTTATTAGAAATAACTACCGGCTTTTAATTATAGAATATGTATTGCAAATGGAGGATGTACGTAATAAAAGAGAATATTAAAGCCCAATTGCCAAATTAATCATATAAGGCCAATCGGAAATTGGTTTTAGTATGTACCCAGTAGTTGGCATTTTAATGATGCTTTCGTATTTCCCACCCTATTTGGAAACGCTTTGCTCTACTGTGTCCACAATGTCCCAGTTGTTTTACCGTGGATCCTGCTTCCATTTCAGGTCATCCAAATTTTTTCCTATCTTTCCACTATATCATTAATTGTGGTGTTTTTGAACAGCATTCATTCATTCATGTTCAATTTTATAACATTAAATGATATGTAGCATATGTAGTGCTCTTAGTGATTATTTTTTCCTCTTCTATATTCCTTTATTACCTTTTTGGAAATTAAATAACTATTAGATTTATTTTAAATATGACCTAATACAGGGCCAGCCTACTGAGGCTTTGCTGGTCTCCAAGCTTTACAGTATAGAAGAAACACTAACATCCACGCCCTCAGCGGGATGAGAATCAGTGACTCGCAGATATACAGGGCAACATTTTGCCGGCTACTGAACTGGTATTTATTTTATTTATTTATTTTAAATCTTTCCGTTGCAAAAAATTTACAACAATTCCATGACTAGAAATATTAAAATCTATATTGCATTCAAATTTTTAACTATCATCTTAAATTATGATCTAAATAAAGAATACACAATTGTTCAATAAATTTAAATCATAGGATCATTAGAAACCTGATCAGAACGTGTCCTTGGATTGGTACAAAAATAATAAAGTGCGACAGTAGCTAGTAGCGCAAATCTGGTGACATATCCGTGTACTGTTTCTTCCAGTCTCCAATTGGAGAAAATTCAAGGGCAGTAGCCCTCTCAGGCCCGAATTTTTTCTATTAATGGCAGAATTTTTTCCTTGCTTGAAAATTGCTAAATAACATGTACTAATGATAAAAATACAATAATTTAAAATTGCGATTTACAACCATATATCACCTACTTACGTCCTTCAAAATGGAGATTGGTGTCTTTAAAATTTATTTTTATAAAGTAATAATCTAATAGAAAAACTAGAAATAATACAAATATGTAAAAAAATATTTCCACATGAATTTAAGAGCCGTATACATAAAAATCATATATGTCCACTGGAATGGACACAGGGACTGAAAGGGTTATTTACTCTTGAGATGAAAGGATATGATTTAGAAGAAAAGTTTTAAATTTTGCCACTAAAGTTTACTTTTGCAAAAGTAACGCTGCAAATTAATGGAGTGCAAATAAGCATGTCAACTCTAGGCAATCGTCACCAATCAAATTTGTAGAGTGTATTGTAGCAGACCGCCTCGTGCCATCTGTTACAGTATCATCGCAATCAGGAGTGAGCATTTTCTCAACGGCGTTATACTCTAGGTCATAGGTCGTAGGAATACCTGCAAGCACTATCAGCATCAAGCATCAACAATAATAATCTTACTAAATAAAAATGATGTGATTTGAGAGTGCATACCATTATGTCTGGTGGAAATTCTGCACAAATAGACAACATCTTTCAAGGACAATTACCTTTGAGAGTGATTATAGGTTGGGTTAATCATAATGAATACAGTGGAGAGTTCCAAACGGATCCCTTCTTATTTGCAAATTTCAATTTATCTTCTCTTACACTGAGTGTAGATGGTGAAGTAATCAACAAAAAGCCGTTAATGATGGACTTTGAAAATGGAAATTATGCATTAACTTATTTCAGCATGTTTTCAGGATTAGGTGTTGCATTCCAGAATTTTGTTAATGAAATTATAATCACTGGGGAAGTGGTGGACGGACTCTATTCATTTTTGACTTCACACCTGGACAAAATTAGTGATGATTGTTCTCGTCTTTCTCTCAGTCGTAATGGAATGACGTTTGGAATGAAAATTCTCAAAAAATCTTACAAGCAACATGAATGCTCTCATTCTCGGTGAATTTGAGTCATTGTTCGAAGTGAACAAGGAACGAAACGTGATTACAGAATATTAACTGAATGAAGCAACAGTAAATTCCGAAATAAATTTACCAACTGCTTGAAGAAACATGCCTGCATTATTTCTTAGGTGTATTTCCCAGCAATCGCATTGCTAAGCCAATGAGGGCAATATTTGGTAATCAGTCTAGTTCCAAGTAAAGAGAGTTTCGCATTGGATTGTAATAGCATGTAATAACAAAGTTCAATCTGAGTATTTTGATTCAAAAGGAATGCAACCAGTAAATCATAGTATCATAAAATTTCTAAACTCATTTTCTCGGCATAAGTGGTGGAATAATATTGTGCCATTACAAAGTCCATTTTCTGATGTATGTGGCCATTATTGTTGTTTTTAAATCATCAACCTTTTTGCAGCGACTATTTTCTTGAGAAAATAACACTTCTTACACGGGGATAGAAAATATTTCTTTAAAAATTCAATAACTGACATTTTCCTTTAAAATTTTATTTTTGTTATCTTGAATAATACTGTTTCTGATTAGTAATTTTTTATGATCAATTAAAAATATAATGATATTTTGTATTTGAAATGCTTGGTTTCAGTCCTTTCTTTAAAAATTACAAATATAATAATATCGAATTTAACAATAGCCAAAATTTAGGGAGAAGTCTTTTTTAAATAGTGCAAAAAATTTTGAAAAAAATTGAGTTTGAGTTTGTAAAAAAAAAAATTTTTTACCCCTGTTTCTTCCTGTAGGTCCCCCTTTTAGCAGCGTTAACTATCAGTGTGGTTCACTTAGGGTCCGTACCTATTAATTGTTTTATTACTCCTTTTTTGGTAACGCTAATCTTAGAATAGCTCTGTAAGTAGTTTTGATTATTAATTTCCCTTTTTTATTAATTTTTCTAGTTTTTAGTCTTAAACTTTCCTTTAACGGTTTTTGTGGCTTTGAGACCGGTCTCGCGGTCCTTTCTTTGTTTAGAAAGTCGTTGCTTTTTGTATTGTTTTAATTATTTCTTCTCCTTTTGTATTTTTTAGAACTTTTAGGTTTGAACTGTCTCACGCTAGCCGCTTTCCTTGTTGGCACGCTGACAGCTCATGCTTGGCTCGAATTTCGCTTTTTGGTCGTCTGGTTTGGGTTTTTCGAGACAGTCTGAAGGAATCCTTGCTTCGGAAGAGCATTAGTCATGATGCTGTTCTACCCTGGACTCGTCTGGCCGTTCCATGGAAGCCTTATGAGCTTCAAATTTTTTCGCTTTTCACCATTAGTTCCACGCTGACGGAATTAGATGTTTTCCCATGAGTTGGGCAGTTAGCTCTTTGGTTTGGATGATGTCACTTCTCTCCTAGCTCGGCGGATCCTCTCCTCGCCTCATCGTTATTATAATGCCGGACCTATTCTAGATTATTTGATTGTAAATGATGGCGTCGGCTTATAGAAGATGTTGAGCATCGGGACTTGAGCAACTTATAGAGATTCATGTGTCGTTCAGCTATACTTTCATGATTTAGCAGAGGTAATTCAAAACACCGTTTGCTTCGGCGTTCCGTTTCAAATGCCTCTAGTAAGAGTTTCACAAACATTATTCGAATTCACGCTTCATCGTGATAGTCATCGTCGGACAGTTTTTTTATCCATTTTATGGATTCGCTGGCGTCGTCAAGACATTAGACCGGTTTAACAAATAATTATGACTGAAGTTTCTCTTGTTGAGGATGGAATGGACTTCATCAAGGAGTTCCAATCGGTCGCCTCTGCTGCTGCTTAAGACTGTGTTTATGTCCAATATTTACCTCTTGCACCTTCATGTCACACTATGTTGTTGTTGTAAAATTTTTTTGAAACCATTATTTTAATGATGTTTTCTTTTATTCTTTATTTCTTAATTACCTACGGACTGGAGTGTGTTCCTGATCAACTTATCGTCACTGTCCTTCCTAATTTTGTTCCCCGTGTGATCTTGCTGTATGTAGTTTAGTTGTTAAGCCAGCCTTTTTCGTTAATAGTTTCCTGTAACCAGTTGTCCTGCTGTCCTGTAAAATCATGAATCCACGTCGTCTGGTATTTTTCTTCCTTTTTCTTTTTACCGTTTTCCCAAGCCTCTCCTTAACTGTTCTTTCTTCCCCCAGTCACATGTTTGTTTTAGTTTAGTATATTATTTTGCCTTTTCTTTCTCCTAATTTCCTCTTTGCTTGTTTTTTTATGGTTCTAGGTTCACACTCTGGCCGAGGAACTGTCTTTCTTCCCAAAAATATTTTTGGGTCCAACCTGCTCAGACTTAACCGTCACGTTTGGTTGGATTCCTTTTTAGGGTTCCGTACGTCTGAATGAAAATCGGAACGCTTATAGGATCACTCCGAATCTACTGGATCGATTAATTTGAAATTTGGTACACATATGACTTATGTGACCCAAACACGGACGTGTAACGTAAATAAATGAATTTTGAATATGGAGGTCATTTTTGGGGGAAAAATTAGAAAATTAAAAAATTGTTTTTGCAAACTGTACCGTGTAACATAGCAAATGAAAGGGCTTGTTGTGAGGGTCTAAAACATGTTTTTTTATAATTTTAAAATAAATAGTTTTAAAGTTATTTAAGAAAACAGACGAAAATTGACCATTCCCCCCACCTTATCTCGGAAACTACTGAGCCTAAAATTTCAAAAAAATATACAGAAAATAGTTTTTTACTTATAGATTACAGGAAATCCTATAAGAAGTCTATGGTCTGAAAATAACATGGTAAAACTCCCAATATTGTGCTAAAGGTCAGTATTTTTAGCTATTCCTGAAACTGAAATTGAAACTCAAACTGTTTGATTCTATTGTTTTGTTGAAAATTAAAATTCTAAATTAATAAATATAATGAACGTAAATATATTAGAAATAAAAGACAAATACAAAATATATGAGCTGTTTTTCTTATATATAAAATGCTAACTCCTCCTGCTTCATGCACGTTTCCATAGTTTTCATTGATTGTTAAATTCCGAATAAATACCACGGTCTATAGATATACATGTTCTTCGAGCTTCGACCATTTTCCATTGTTTCGAGAAGCTAAGGAAAACAGATCGCGCCAGGTGCCGCATAGATCGCACTAAGGCCGACTGTGACCTGCGATCACAGTCTATAGAAGTAAATGGTCGTTCAACTCCCGTCATTTTCCACTGTTAAGGGAAGCTAGGGAATTTAGATCACGCTAGGAGCTGCATAGTCGCAATGGACTTTCTGCGCTCTATGCGGCACCTAGCGTGATCTGAATTTCCTAATATGTAAAGTTATTTTATTTATTTAGTTGATGGCCAGAATTAATAGTGAGCTATGTAATGCATTCAATAGTTGGATTGTCAATTATTTCTTTAAGATTATGTAGACTCGTCAATTTCTGTAGTATTATGCCAATAATTCCGGCTGCATTGAAACTGAAAGAGAAACTAAAATTTCTAGCTCACGATAGGGCAGCGCTGCACGCGTTTTTAGTCCAATCGTACATGCAGAGCCATTTTTCAATTAATTTACCCCCCTATCGGAAGCTAGAAACTTTTGCTTCATTTTTCAGTGAAGTTAGAAGGCCATCTACTATCTAAAGACTATGGCTGCGATGGAGTTTTTAATTGAAACTGAAAATGAAAGTAAAGTTCTATCTGCCGATAGGGCGGCACTGCAGGCGCCGTTGGGCTAGAGCACTAGATAAAGAGAGTATGGACATTCTTTGCCTCAGCGAATGCCGACAAATGACTGGCGGCTAGCAACACGGCAGAACATGACGTCATGGCGAAAAATAGAAGGGAGAGCGCAGTTTTTCTATCAGTTTTTCTGCAGAAAAGACTTTCGCACAGGCCTTTTACTATCTGGCAGGCCGTGTTTAAATTTAACAAACTTTTACCACTCTCGACGCTTCGCGCCTCACGTCGGCCCTGTGGGCCTCATTCAAAGAGGCTCATTGGTCTCTGTTTTCCGTTACTCGAACGCCTTCGGCGTTCTGTCTACGACGTCCCCCTCCAGGGGTAAATTGATATATACCCCAACCTATATGGTTACAGGGGGCAGTTGGTTTCCCCTCGGCCGGTTTCAGGAACTTGCCATGAAGTCATGTTCTACCGTGTCGCTAGCCGTTTCTGGCAAATGAGGCATGGGATTGGCTAAGGCGTGTCACGTGCCACTGGCCGCCATTAGAGCACCCTTCTGAAGTAGTTGTGAGAGAGTTGATACCGCAAACCATACTGTAAACCCTCTAATATTATATATAAGATAACTGAAGAAACCTCTCCAAGATTTCGTAAGACAAATTGAAAAGGGAAGGAAAAATTCCGCGAACTGGATTCGAACCAGGGACCATGCCTATCGCTGGCACTGCTCTTACCAACTGAGCTACCGCGGATACGAACTGCTTTGCTGTTACAAGAATCCAAATGGACTTCGTTGAAGCCACATAGCAAATCAATCGGCAGAGCACGCCCCGACTCGAAGGTCGGGAATAGTCTTTATCCTTTAACCATCAAATAAATCGATGAAAATAACTCAAATATGAGATACTAACTAAAGAAACATCTCCACGATTTCGAAAAGTACTTTTTTTAAGTTACCATAAACAAATTTGGATTAAATTTAATAAAAAAAAAACGATAGATAACATTTTCATTGTACGGAACCCTCTCCAAGCGTGTTCGACTCGCACTTGTCCACTTATTTTGCCTTCCATCAAGTTCCAAACAAACCTGAACATTCATTATCCAACAACTTGCACTCCACCGAACTGGTTCCTAATCCTACTCCCGTGGATCATCAAGCTTCCTCCCCATCAACAAGGACTGTTTCTTCCCTCACTACAGGTCTGCGTTCGTCCAAGAACTCTTTGTAGTGTTTTTTGTGCATTTTCAATTGTCATTCTTTTTGTTGCAATAAACGGTTTTTGTTTGGAATAGTCGTTAAAATTTATTCTTTAATCGTAAAAATCTGCCATTTGAAAAAACTAAAAAAAAAAAAAAAAAAAATTAAAAAAAACCTAATATTTGGAGGCTAAATTAGTATTTTTCTTTGGGAGCTTATATTCTTTATAAACATAGATTTCTCCTTTTCATTCATTTCAACTTTGTCTTTATTTAACTAATCAGAAAAACTTTATTTAATAGCTCTTTACGATGTTAATTTACCTTGTATTCCCTTCACTTAGACTACTGATTAAAACTGCTGGTCAGTTTTTCCTTCACTAGTCTTTCGCAGGAGCGTTAAGCCTTTTGGCCTGTGCATGCTAGTAAATAAGGACGCAACAATAACTGAATGTGCAATATTTTTAATTTTTTTAATAATATATTGGCTAGCGCTACTGTAGTGGCTGATGCCTAGCGGCCATCTGAGAAAGTAATTAATGGTGGGGTCAAAAATTTTCACGAGAGATTTGTGTTTATTTTATACAAATCTACATTTTTATTCCGATCTTAATGAAAATTTGCACACTGATCTTCAAAGCAAGAGGAAGTGTCACTATTAATCGTGACGGAAAACAAAACAGGGCAATCAGCGAAAACGAAAGTAGATGATAAGAGCGCTGATAAAGCAGTGACATCTATTAACGCTGATTGCTCTAATTTCATAGTTCGAAGCTCAAATAAAGGCGCGTTTAGAAAGAGAGCGCGAGCTTTGAACGAGAACAGATAATAGGGAGAGGTGTGCCAGCTTTCAACGAGGACGGACGTGAGCTCTAATGTTCTTTCACGTGCGAAAGAAAATCTCCGGGCACTCAAGAGATAGTCTACGTCGAAGAGCGTGCGTCCAAGCCCTCATGCTCGAAGGAATTTTGCCACGGCATCCTCAGTTGCCTCCAGCGCATGTAAAGCGAGTGACTGCGCTTCGACAACGGACTCTCACATTAATACGTTGTTTGTTCAAGATGTTTGCCGTTCTCCACTTTCAGCTTCGACTGGAACCGGCCAAAGTTCCCAGGAAGAAAACGTCGCGGACGGCATTGTAGTAAAGCGACCAGCGCTTCACGCAGTTTGACTGGTGAATACGGCCACCAGTCAAACTGCGTGAAGCCAGCGAGACGACAAAATAGGCGTACCTTTCCCAGACTCTTTACGTGTGGACTCTATTTTTACAACCGTTATTTGTCGGAGATTGTTTCCACAACATTTCCCGGCTTCCATTCAGCAATTGGCGCTTTTAGTAGAAGTGGGTGGGTGACACCATGCGGCATAAGCTAGAACTAATTAATGGCGTCCGATATGGGTATTGTTTCTTTGCTGAAGCCTTTCAAACGATCCTCAACCGTATAAAATTATTAAAGATTTTTGAAAATCTGGCAATTTTCAAACTGATATAGTGAGTATACTACTGTGACATGTTTTTCTGAAGTTATGATTGGATTTGGATTTGCTTTCTCAACCCAAATAGGCTGAAAAGAACAGAGCTGTATCTAATATTAAGCAAAGTTATATATGGTGCTAAATTTTAATTTGTACATATTATATTGGATTTTTAAATTTATATTTCATACACTCTTTTGAATTTTGAATACTGTTTTAGACTTGAATTTATTGCTGAAATTATTAATTTGTATTTTTTTTTTATTTTTATATTTATAATCTGTCGGTTTGTATTTTAAAATATAGCGATTTTTAAGTCTGATTATTTATTTTATTTTTATATATTTCTTTATTATTTATTTTATTTTTATATATCTATTTATTACTTATTATTATTATTATTGAATGTGATTTAGATTTTAAACCAAACTCTCACGAGCAAAATTGCTGATTCAATTTTGGTAGATTGTGTAAATTTTATAATTGATAAATTATTTTTGTAGATTTTGTAAATATGTAACCTTATGTCGTTGACTTCACAATTAATATAATGGGCGTCAATGTAAGTGCCTTCTTGCCTCGCGTTGTGACGCCAATGTATCCTTATACCTTTGATTTTAGGATTTTACACAATGGGTGTCATTGCAACCTCAATCAGCTTGAGTGGACGACCCCCCCTCTTCTTAAAATCAGAATCCAATGCAATGAATTCCAAGACGACTAGCTCAATAAAATGCACAAATAACTTTAATGTATAAAATCAAGGACATAGGTTGGGTTCTTTTAAAAAAATGGCAGGTTGTGACTCATTTATTTCAATAAGGAAAGCAAGGTTTGGAACTAAATAAATGTTCTTTCACTCAAAGACAAACAAACCAACGAGATACAAAATTTAAAAAAAAGTCTTAAATCTAAATGAAAAGAAAGTAGATAGATCTTAACACGAAAGAAGAAAGTTAATACTAAAATTCCCAAGTACTTATATCTAATATAACATGCAAAATTCAATAAATGTCAATAAAAATCAATTTGCTCTGAGGAAAGAGATAGTTCTACTCAAAATTCTATTTCTAGAAAGTTCTCTCAAATATACTTCTTTATCGTACCTTTGTCATGACACTCAATTAAATCAATATATCAAATTTCAGTTTTACTTACAATTGCGCAGCTCAAACACCTGCAGACTTATCAAGCACTCTTAATCCACTCTAATGCACAAAAACACCTTTGTGTTAAACAGGCCATAAATTATCCTAATTAATCACTTAAATTAATCACTTAAACAGGCCATAAATTATCCTAATTAATCACTTAGCACTCTGAAGCACAAAAACACATCTGAAGAAAATCCGGATCGATTAGTGAGTGAGTCCACTGGAAGTCTCAAAGTGTCCCCACTAAGTTCAACAGAAGATCTCACATATGCAGTTGTCTTCTCTCAATGTCGGGTTCCTAATTATGCCTGTCACTTGGAAGAAAAATCACGTTGCTCACTTGAAGAATATCTCGTTGTTCACCTGAAGAATGTCGCATTGCTCGTTTACAATTGCTGTGAAGAATGTCGGGGTTCCAATTTCCATATTTTGATTCTAATCATAACTGACGACTCTGAAGAATATCAATTGCTTACATGTTCCACTTCAATGTTACTTATTCGGGAGTTTCTTTTATATCATTAAATGTCCAATCGGGAGTCACTATACCATAATGTCAAATTCCCCATATTATATGATGACTATGAGCCTCTGCAAGCCTTGATTTCGGGAGGAAAGAGCCACCGGATCGCATTAGTGACTACGGAGGTTACGTAGCCGCCGTGGCGCATCTCGCTTGACCCTCCTCCTTCAATCAGTCGCCGGAGAGAGCGTTCCGCCTCCCCTCGACTATCTACTTGCTTAACCAACATCATCTTTCTACTTATTTCCCTTTGATGAGCCTGCTCACACAATGAATTGAATTAGAAATCAGCCTAGCTACTTGGCTAACTGTGGAAGTTGCACAGCAGCTTTTTTCGCAAATGCTATCTCTAATCAATTCCATTATTGCCGTTATTCTATGCGAGAGGAGAAGGCACGCAACCATCCTCTACAAACTCTCAAGCATGACTCATAAAAGTTTCAGTTTCTCTCCCCTTTTAAAGCTTCGCAAACATCCGGTCTCTTCCCTTCTTCACAACTCATAAGTTCAAAAGTGAATAAATCATAAAAATAGCAACGATCCCAAATACTACACAAAATCCGTGTTACAAAGAATTCATCAAAAAAATCAACATATCTATTTATTGGGGGATTCCAATGACCAGTATCAACAATATTCATTAAACTCGAAAAGAACGTCTCTTCCTGTCATTGCTCCACCCCTCCTGTTATTTCACAATCGTGTGCCTTCCAATAATTATCCTAATTTATAATCCTACATTATCTCCAGTTGATATGCCACTACGTCAAAAACACCTATGTCACCATATTCTCATACAGAAATTGAATAATACCTTCTATTATTCCTGTGATCAATCCTATTATAAAACGATTATTTTACTTAACACGTGATAACGTCACAAATAAATAAAAAAATATATACCGTATAGACGCGCTTTGACCGGCATGCCGTATATAATCGAGGATGACTAGGGGGCCGTAAGACCCCGTTTTATACGGCATGCCGGAGAATTCCAGACAGAAAATTGCGTTTCCTCTTCACTAGTTGGCGCTTGTTGTTTCTTCAGCTTTAGAGCACTGTATATAGGACAATATACAGTGCTCTACTTCAATTTGACAATGGCGGATAATTGAAATTCTGGGGCAATTACTGGTAACCTTTCTTCTGATATAAATGACGACAACAGGACAGGCTGAAACTTGACAGACTGTGAAAGTAGTGATAATGATCGTTCAGATGACTAATAACTTTTCCTGTCTTTTTTTCATTTTCTTGTTTTTTTTGTCTTCATTTGGATTACTTGCAGTTGTCAAGCGTGTTCTCATTGTATTTAGCATTATTTTCTCATTTTCAGAATGTTCCTCCTGTTTAACTTAATTTGTAATATTTGTAAGCTGCATATCAAACGCAGCTAATTTTATGTATGCTCATAACCTTTTAATAAAATCATCCTACGTTCGACCTAAACAAGAATAAACTTCGTAATTTAATGTTACTTTGCAACGCAACACGAAACTGAAAATCCACCCATTTGGGTGGTTCTCGGTGGAAAAAAAGAAAATTTGGCCAAAAATGTGCAAAAAACTGGAAACTCACAAATTTAGGTGGTTTTTCGATGGAAAAAGGGAAAAATATGGCAAAACGTGTGCACGAAACTGGAATTCCACCCAAATGGATTTATAAACACAATGTAATTAATAATTATTGAAAAAAATATTCACATTTTGCGGCCCTCTTCACTTTTTTCTGGCATGCCGGTTTAGGAACCAGAAAAAGGAGACAGGAAATTTGGTGAACCTCAGATTTTCCGGCATGACCGTAAAAGCGCGTCTATACGGTAATAAAAATTGGCATCGGAAAATAATTGTTCTCATCTTGGAGAAAAAGAACAACAAATATGGATGCAGATTTATTCAAATTCAATTTTCAATGCAAGCAATAAATTTACAAAAAAATAATTCCAAGAGTGGAAATATATGTTATGTTTTGATATTCATTCAATTTTGTTAGGTATTAGAAAAATTAAAATGTGTTAAAATTATTGAGCTGAGCGAGCGAAGCTCGTTACTCCCGACTCATGCAAATCTTCGAGCGTTAACT
>JAHWFO010105954.1:370-12136 GCA_023313115.1 Rhysida immarginata
ATGAGGAAGATGGGGGCCTGTGGTGGTATGTCAAGGTAGAGGACTTCTGCAGGGGTTATAAGGATTTCTTCCTTGCACCATTCAGTTCCCAAATACTTCTAACTTCGTTGCATTCGAGGAGGAGGTGCTCGAGGGTTTCGAAGGATGAGCAGTGGGGGCAGAGGGCATCTTCATCTTTGATTATGTCCCTTTGGGCAAGAAGAGCATCTGTAAGGAGGGCTTTGTGAATAATTTTCCAGTTGGTATTTTTAACAGATGGTTCAATCCGTACTCTGGGAATGTTTGGGATGGGATTGGGGGCTATTAGGTTTGGATGGGGTGTGATAACGGGGAGTAGGGCTTTGTATAGTTGTTTGTTGGGAATGGTGAGTACTCGCGTGTTGGGAGTTTTGGCAAGATGGATAGGGCTATATTTCGGTAAGTTCGATAAAAGGAAGGAGCATTTGTAGGCTGGTCGGCGGGGTTGACTGGGATGGTGGCAAGGAAGTTTGTATCAAACCATGATCTAGCGAGGGCAGCCCGTGGTTTTGAAGTGTGTGTAACGAGTATTTCCTTCAAGTGGTCTATGGCGAAAGTGGTCTGCTGGAGGTGTATGTTTTTTAGGTTAATGCCCCCTTGATCGCTTGATTGGCAGATGATTTCCCTCCGAATGGGGTGAAATGTTTTATTTCTCCATATGAAATTCACATATAGAGTGCGAATTTCATTAAGTGCCCGCATGGGGATTATGTTCCCTTTTGCTTGGTGCCAGATCTTGCTTAAGGCTAAGCAATTAACAATTTTGGCCCGGCCATAGTAGCTGAGTCTCCGTTGAGTCCAGATTTGGAGCCTCACTCTTAGGCGCCTCACCAGTTCAGTCCAATGCGATTTTTCTTCCTCTCTGGAACCAAAGAAGACTCCTAGGATTTTACCGATGGTCTTTGTGATGGGGATGTCAGGAAGTGGGTTAGAGGTATTCTGTTTTCTTTGATGAAGTATGATGACTTTTGATTTTTTCCTGTTAATTTTGCAATCACAGGCAAGCTGGTGTTGATCCAGGATGTTGACAATTCTATGTAGACATGCAACATCCTGGACAACAAGATTGACGTCGTCCGCATAAGCAATAACTTTGATGTCTGTTTCATTTTCTGGGGAGGGGATACCCCTAATACTGGGGTCGCTTCTGAGGGTTGACAGGAGTGGTTAGAGTAGCATCGCTAAGGGGCAACCTTGACGAACCGAACACTCAACGTTGATGCGCCTGGATGTGTATCCGTTGATGAGGATTCGACAGGCAATATTTCTGTGGCAGAGTTTAATCCAGGATTTGAGGTTTTCTCCAAAACCCATGCTTTCCAGCACAAGCCATAAGTATTCATGGCATATTATCGAAGCACTGAGTTGCCTCTAGTGCTTTACTTTGTTCATGAATTTTGGTCTCCGATAGACAGGCTATATGAATATCATTTTTTAGTAAGTAATCTAGTAAGGCTCTTCTTTTCTGATGACTGTGGAAGCCCCTGACATTTAGGGAGATTAATTTTAATTGTTTAAAGTCCATGGTGGGTATTAGTAAGTTTTTGTTCAGTAGCGTGCATTAGTGAATCCTCTTTTGTATGATGTATAATTAGGTCACGGTAGATGAGAGGTGAGTCATGTAGTTGTCACTGTGGGGCGTGTGCTTCAGGGGGGGGGGTTAGGATATGAGGCATCGGGTGGATTGTGGGGAAGGGGGAATACGGATTGATTTTACCTGTTTGACTTGTTATCACTTTGCCCGTGGGGGATGCGTTTCCTGATTGTTTCCTTTTCTTCTCCTGTTTCCTTGAATGGCTTGGCGATGTGGGGGTGGAGGGGGGGTTCTTTTCGTCTTTCTCGGAATTCTTCCTTTTCTCGGGAGCGGGTTTGTCTTCTCGGGATTCAGATTCTCGGAGATTTTGGCAGGTCTGGATTTCTGATCTGTTTAACGTTTCTTCTTTAATTTCTTTTTCGTAGTCTGTATCTTCCATTTCCGCTGGAGCGTCACCGACGCTATGATCGACCTCCATCCAGCGTAGGTCTTTGGGCGGCAGGGATCCGATAGTGCGTGCATTAGTCTGCATTTTCCGCAGAGTTCAGCACGACATTCTTTCCGTACGTGACCCGCTTGCTTGCATTTAAGGCAGTTCATCGGTCTGCCTTTTATGATGAGCAGAGCGGTTGCGCCTCCGATGGTTATCTGGTGAGAGATGTCTTCTATTTATATATTTGGTTTCAACTGGATGAAGGCTCTCCTGACATGTGTGTAGCTATCAGGTATCAGCGAGCCTAGATTTCTTTCCCGGATGATGCGGGTGACCCTGCCATAGTTGACGAAGGCGGCAGCGATTTCTTCGTTGGCAATTTCAAAGGGTAACCAGTGAATTTTTACCATTATGTCGGCCTGAGCGGGGGGTGGTAATGACACAGTCGAAATTCTTCACTCTGAGTTTGGCTGTCCGGAGTAGTTTCTTTCTCACATCTTCTGTTTTTAGTATTATCTCGAACACGTTGTTGAACTGGAGGGGACCAATGGCTGCTATGTCTTCTAGTGCAATTGTCTCACTTAGTGGGGGAACAAAGTCATTTTGTGTGTAAGATTTACCACGTGGGTCTGCGATGGCGATCACGGATTGCTTGAATTTAAATCGGGATAGTGTTGTTCGGAAGCTGGGGGGTAGGGTCTCCCAGGCAGTGGTGTGGGCCATAGTGTTAGTCTTAGTGGGCTGTTCTGCGGCAGTCATCGCTACATCTACTGAGGCTTTACTCGCACTTGGCGTAAGGAGGGACGGCGTGCATAAGGTTGGGCTCGCCAGGCTGGGAGCGCAAGCTGATACGTCTAACCAGGTCGGAAACTAGGTCACAACTCTATGCTGAGCCGTGTTAAGCTAACAAGTTTAACTGCAACAATGTAAGTATTTCTACTTAATCTGAATTGGTAAAAAACTTAATGATTTTTTTCTCTGCAAATTTTGAGAAGTGCGTCGAATGGCTTTGCATGAGAGCTTAATTTGAAGTAATCTACTCGTACAATTTTTTTCATCAAAATCGGTGAGTCAGAGTACTTGGAGTCTCCTTGTGAGATAGACCTCTACCAAACTTATCAAGAACTTAGCTTTAAAATGCGCCGCATAGAATTTGACAACTTCATTTCTAAGGCACATGTTGTTAATCAACACTAAACCCACATTAAGACTCCAAATTATTGGTAAACTCAACACGATCAAATACCATGAGGTTAACAGCCAGGATTACCACAAACCCGTAGAATTAAATACCATCACCAACAAATCCAGTATTAATCTAACTCCAAAAGAAATTGAAACCTTAAACAAAGGCTTAAAATTCTCTATTAGCGATAACAAAGAGAACCTCAAACCAATAATTGGTAACATTTGCAGGGGATCCCAATTTCTTAACCCTACCCAAAACAAAGAACTTTAAATTATGTGCAGGTCACAACTTGTTAAAAACTTAGCTAGATCAGATATTAACCACAACAATGGCGTGAATTCAGTGTTAGGAAAGTGAATAAACAATTAAAAAACAAAGACTGCTACTTTCTTAAAGGTAAGAGCAGCAGGGTGGTTATTCTCGATAAAGACACTTAACAGGGAAAGTGTCATGGACTTCCTTTAATAGGGCCCTTATACTATCCTTAACGACAACCCACTCAACATGTTAATCAGAAAAAAACCAAAGCTTGCATTAGAGAATGCAAAACTTTCTTTAAAAACTCATATACCAAGAACTTAGTACCTCTAGCTCAGGACAGGTTAACCTTGCAATGAAGGAACAAGCAGTGTAAGATCTCTGTATCAATGCGCAGAGTAATTAAGGAAGATGGGAGCAGGTAATAAAAAAACCTTACTTGCTAATGCAGGATAATTACTTGCTATAGTATTATTTTGATATTTTCACGTAATCTTACGTAAACATTTACAACTAATTGCTTCATTCGGCTTGTTGAAGGCTTGCGACTTTAATAGCGACGGCGTGGCAGCCATGATAAGAAATAGTTCCGAAAAGGTGGAAACTCATGCATTATTAAATAAAAAGTATGAAAAGACCTGGCAAGTGATGTGTTAAGTTTTTAAAACATGAAGAATAAATAATAGTTAGTAAAAATTTTAATCGGGTATATTTACTATATAATTTTATTTTTTAAAAATGCTAAGGACTATATTTCAGGTACGCATGAACATATCCTTATCGCTACCCGTACTTGCTTCTTCATTGCAAGGTTAACCTGTCCCGAACTATAGCAACCCACAACTACCTCGCCACTACCTTCCTAAGATACACAAACCAGGGAATTCTATGAGACCTATAGTAGGTAACACTGAGTCTTCTACAAGCTCAATAGCTAGGATTCTAAACAACTACTTTAAGGAACTCACCTTACCTGGTCATACTTATTCAATTAAAAATTGTCTTGAGGCTCTCCCGAAAACTTGTCAATTTTACGGTCCCAGAACGGCATATTCTTGTCTCATTTGACGTTTCCGCTGTTTCCCAGCATATCCATAGACGATACGTTAACCATCATGGAAGTATACCTACCCCAGATATTCTCTTACTCTGCAGATTAGTCTGCTACAACAATTTCTTCCAGTTCGACAACAAATATTTTAAAATGGAGAAATGCACACTGATGGGCAGCTGTTTAAGCCCCTTCCTCGCTAATCTTTACTTAAACCATCTTGAAAACCTGGCTAACAATAATTTCAACTACTTCCCAGAGATTTGGTTTAGGTACGTCCATGATGTTTTTGCAATCTGCAAGATAGACCAGATAGACCTATTCCATGAAAATCTCAATAGATTAAGCCCCTCAATTAAATTCATGGTGGAGAAGGAGTGCGATAAATCCCTGCCCTTCTTGGACATACTTGTTTGCAGAGAGGGAGACGGCCTTACCTTCGATATATATATCGAAAGCCTAATTGTGTCCTGTCATACATAAGGAACGACTCCAGTCACTGCTTTGGACACAAGCTTGCAGCATACAATCACATGATTGCCAGGGCCCTCGACATACCTCTGAGCCAAGAAAAGAGGGAAGAAGAATTCAAGAGGATTAAGGAAGCAGCGAGACACAATGGTTTTATGGAACATACCATTGAAAAATTGATAAAGAAACACCTCTTCAAGAAGAGAGGATATCCCAATGCACGATGCTGATACCTGAACCAAAGAAGGACACTAGGTTCTTTAGTATGCCTTAAATAGAGGCATGGAGAGAATTTTCAACACCTTTGGCTTAGAGGTAGCATGTAGAAGTGACCTATTCTTGAAGAGACTACTTGGTGGTGCCAAGCATCGGATTCCCGAACAAGAGAGATCTGGGATTTACCTATTGCAGTGCAGAACATGCGATAAAAAATATATTGGCCAGACTCGTAGGAAGATTGAAACCAGAGCCAAAGAACATCTGGATCATGTCAAGAACAACAGACCGGATAGATCAGCTCTGGCGGACCAAATTAAAAGAACTGGACATGACTTCAAAATAGATATGCTGAAAATCCTTCTTGTTGTGGACGACCAAAAAGGTTGAATTATTTGGAGTCATGGGAAATCCTGAAGAACCAGGGAGGATACCCTGCTGAACCTAGGTGGCGGACCCATGGACCTTACTTCGTGGTAAACATTACTGAAGAATACGGAATAGTCATGCTCCTAGCCAAGCTCTCTCCTAGGTCCGTGCAACTATGCCCTGGCCAATTGCCTTCTTTTTCCTCCAAGAGTTTTTTCTTGCTTCTTCCTCATTGGTTTAAAACTGTTATAAATACCCTGGTGTATACTCTGTTAATTGATTCATACTGAAGATGGCTACCTGGTAGCCGAAATGTACATCTATGATATGATGAATAAACTCTTTGTGGAAATAGTGTTATCCAACATCATCTCCTTTGCATCAAGGTATCTACAGATCAGCATGGTCAGTCATGTTTTTATTATAATTTATTATTTAATTATTATGTTTAGAATTTAATTTAAAAAAATGAACGTAAGAATAGATCAGTTATTCATAAAGTTGATCTTAAGATAATGGTCATATAAATGAAAGCGGTAATAATGGTTTGATGAGTAGGGATAAAGACCCGACTAACTATTTCTATAGGCAACTGATTCCATAAATGTATGACGTTAAATGGAAACTGTCTATCAATCTTAGAGGGATCACTATCTTGAATTGTTGAGTATATCTATGGTGATCTGAATTGTTCAGCCATTGATAGACGAAATGGGATGGATGATCAACATGAGTTAATGAATAGCATAACTCTTCAAAAAGACCAACTTGACGGATCATGATTAATGTAGGTATGCCGCGGCGAGTACATATTTGAGAAATTGAGACTATTCGAGTATCTTTGAGAGCTCTACGTATTACTTGGTTATATGCCACCTTTATGTGACATAGTTGATATTTACCGTATATACTCGCGCATAAGCCGACTCGTGGATAAACCGACTCCCATTTTTGACCCCAAAAAGTGGAAAGACCCCATGACTCGAGCATAAGCCGAGGCAAAAAGGAAAAAAAACTTGTGATAATATTAAAAAAAATTAAAACCTTGACTCCTTTGTCTCTGAGAACATTTCTTGCTTGATGGACAACATATTCACTTGCATGGAACTCTTCCGTGACTATTTTCTTGCTCCATGAAGCAAACGTACAAACACACGCATATCATTCACTTTCTGTTCTAAATCCCCCAAGTATTCCATCTAGTTAAAGAAATCCAATTCATCAAAACCATTTTATAATTGAATTAAGATTAATTTGATCTGGTATTATTTCCTCATCAAATTATAAATTTATGCCAAGCCAGTAAGCTTGCATGGAACAATACAATATTTTAAATTATTTGGTTAGCCTACCTTCATTTTCTATTAGGCCAAATAATCATATAGGTACTTCTCTATTATGATACCTAGTGTCCACGTAGAATATGTTAAATTATAGATTCTTTAATTTGTAAGTTAATAAAACTATATTAGCAATCAAAATACCAACATTATTCTTTCACATACTTTTAACTCATACTTTGAGGTTCAAATTAAAAGCAAGTGACCTGGTAGCTCCTGTGCTAGATGCAGTAATACTCACTTGATAAAGCAATGTCTTTGCACTTAATAATTCATTAATTAAAAAAAAAAATCAATTAAATTTTAATGTCTCTCAGAGGTAGGCAAGATTTATGCAATATTTTTTAATAAGTGTACACACTTTGATTGATATGTGGTAAAGATTTTGTAGTGATATGTAGATTAGCCATAGAACTATAAATTTTTTCCTCAAAAAATGCTTCTAAAAATGGCATCTTGGAAACGTCATTTAAGTGCACTTTTCCAAATTCTGATATTTTTTCCTCCTCAGAAACTATTCATCCTAGAGAGGAAAATTTTTTACATGGATTAGTAACTTGGTAGTATGAACAAGTAAAAAAAGTTTCACGAAAATCGTAGTTGGTGGGTGTCATTCCAAACTTTAGCTGGGTGATCTGACATGGAATCACCCACATATAAACATTATGCTTTACATAACCCCAAAGGAATGAGGTCAGGTGACCTGGGAGGCCAGACAAGAAGAGCAGAGTTCAGAATTAACACTACTGCCTCCTAGTGAAGAAGCTAGTAACTACACCACAGTTTCTGTCACAAATAAAACTCGTTGGTTTCTTCCACCATTAGCATGCTATTTCATACGTGCCTTTGCTACTGCATTGGCAGACTTTGAAATGGGACTTGAAACATGCTGTGTACTGGTGAGCAAAAATAATTGATCCGGTCTACAGTTTTACCCATAGGTGCTTCGTTTTCAAATTTAGCTGAACAAGTTTGGCATCACATGAAAGATTTTTCCTGTAGTTATTTCGCTTTGTTGTTTTGTTTTCTTTTTTTTTTTTCATGCCAGGATAGAAATTTGGCACATCTCAATTTAGACATACGTTTTATTTACATGGAGTTTGTATAACATCAGTCTTGAGTTTGCAGAGGAACATTGTTAGACATTGCAATGAATGCATTCACTTTAGGTGAATGGGAACTTTGCTTCTTTTTTGCATTTCATGGAAATGTTTACACCTATCAAACAGAACTCTGATAAAGTTCTCTTAGTTTGCCTTTCTTCAAATGTTAATTGTAACAGATCTGAATGATATGTTGTACTTTTTTGAGAAAACAAAAGAATTCTACATATTATTAAGAATTATTAACTTTAAGTTATTATTATTTTTATTATTAAATAATACGTATAATCAATGATGTTTTAGTGCAATAATTTTTCTACCTCAAACTCCGCACATGGCATGATCAGTGATTTTTTGAATGATGGACTTATTAGCAATGCATTGAATCTGTATATTTGACATATGAGGGATACTCTAAAAGTTTTAGCCAGGAACCGCTACACATTTTAGCAATTTTTTGAAGTACTCTCTCTCTCTCTCTCTCTCTCTCTCTCTCTTTTCCAGTCCTCAGTAGGAGCTCCAAAATGGAGTCGCCGTATACTATTACAATGTCATTGTTGCTGTCGAAATAGAACCCGCTGAGTTTCCTCTTGATCGTGGGGAACAAAAAGAAATCGCAAGGTGCCAAGTCTAGAGAATAGGGGGGATGCGTGAACATATTGATCCAATTTCCCCAGAAAAACTCATTTGTCTTTCCTTCCAATGGATTCCAAACCTCTTGTTCCAATCTTCAGATGCTTCTTCCATTTTCTAGGACTTTCTGCGAACAGAATGTCACATACTACTCTACTGTAATGGTCTTTTTGTTTTCAAGCATAACAGTGCACCCATGGCCAGTGGAATAGAAGAAAGTTGCATCCATTTCCTTTCCAGCACTCTGAAAACGTTTGCATTTCTGTGGTGGTTCATGCTCTTTGGGGGGCATAATGATAGAGCCATATTTCATCACCTGTAAAGATGTCGTTGACATTTTTTGATGATCCTTTGTTGGACCTTTTCAATCATTTCTTGTTACCACTGCACTCGAGCTGCTTTCTGCTCTTGGGTCAACAAATGAGGGATCCATCGTGATGAAACCTTACTGAGTTGCAGGTGTTCGTGCAAGATTGTTTTAATCGCTGATGTTCCGATGCCCAGCTTGCCCGATTGTTATTTGTGATCATAGCACATGTGTTTTCCAGCATTGGCTGGTTATCCACTGTGAAGTTCATCTTCAAGTGACCATCTTGCCCTCTTAAACTTGTGATATGAAGATGAAACTGTGGCTTTACTAGGAGCTCTGCCAGGAAATGTCTGTTATAAAGTTTCAAAACAATCCAACATTTCTAGGCCTTTGGAATATTCATAGAATATCATAGCATACCATGATGCTGATTCACCCCCTTTGTGTTTTACGTTTATCTGCCAGTCCGCGAGCTTTAGAATTATGCCACATGAAAACATTGCGACTTGGCACACTCAAATCTTGCATATGACCATATGATAGAGTGAAGTATTTGAAGAAAGTAAAGCAAATTGGTAGGATGCGTACAGTGTTCTAAAAATTTTTAGAATGCTCCTTGTAATTTGTGCAACTTACTGAACTCCCTAGGTAAGCTATTCCGTCATTACAATGATATAAAAGCCTCCTTTTTTCAAAGACATGGTTTCCTTGTCGTGTGTGGACAAGAACAATGCCAAGGTGTGCATAATGAGAAATTTTCCAGGAATGGTCACTAAAATTCGATTCAGATATGGGCAGGAAAAAAGAAAAATAATTTTGATGATAGACAATTGTTCAGCGCATTCTGTTTATGTACATTTAAGCAACATCCAATTAAGGTTCCTTCCACAGAATTGCACATCTACATTACAACGGCTGGAGTAAGGCATCATAAAAAACTGTAAAACGCCATTTCTGGAAACGTTTATTGCAGAAAATATTTGTTGATGAATGACTGCAAATTATAGAAACAATGAACATAAAGGTGCAATTGAAATGCTTGCAAATGCCTGGCATTGACCAATTAACTGTGAATGTGAATGTATTATTGCAACACCTCCTGAAAAAAGCCTGTAAAAAGTCTTAATTTAGGGCTTATTATTGGTAGAAATACGATTAACAATGCCTTTTTATGATTATGTAACAATATATGAATTTTCAATGCACAGGCTTTCTTTTTAGGAGGTGTTAGTTATTGTGGTCTATATTCATATTGTGTAAAATAATGTATTATATTACTTTGTAATCTTTTATGATTAAAATATAAAATATATATCATTTTAAATCTGCTACAGTATAAGTATTTTAATAGTTTTCAGTGTACGCGTACCATATATGTAACATAAGCAAGCAGAGCTCTAATATATTATGAAGGCTGCATGGGCTTCCCCTCCCCAGTTTCAGAAGGGTGCTTTCAAAGTTCCAGTCCCCTTGGAGAACATTAAAACGAGATTTTACTGTATATATGAGCAGGATATCATCTACATAACCTATTGTATCATATAATATTGCTGGACAAGAGGTGGCTAGAGATATGGAACTCTTGTAGCTTCTATAAAAAAATTTCTGAGAATAACAGCCACTGATTGGTGATCCCAGGGCAAGGCCATCTGTTTATTTGTAAATGCTCTCATAATAACACAAAATAGTTCTAGGTGATGTTGTTACAGTAGCTATAATGTCATCATTTCTTATTAGTGTTCATGTCATAAAGTTTTTCTTACAGTGGTCATCAAATTGTTCATGGCATAAAGTTTTTCTTTTTGTTTTGTTATTAGTTTTTATCCACCAGATGTTTATTCAGTGATATCAGACATTTAATTTACTATACATATGTTTGTGTATAAATTAATGTTGAAAGAAATGAACTTCATATCATAGGAAATGATTGTATTCTGGAGGTGATCCACTAAATCATCATAGGTGTTTAAATGCTATAACAGGGTTGCTACGGCACCGGGAAAACCGGGAAAATACAGGGAATTTAAAAATCATCTAAAAAAAACAGGGAATTTTGAAATTTTCCTTATAAACTGGGAAAATACAGGGAATTTTAAATTTCTTTCTTCTTTTTTTTTTTGTGTCTAAGAAATGCCGAACTCTTTAACCATCTAAGAATAAAAGATCGTTTCGATAGCTCCAAAAACAACGATATGAAATGAGTAGATCACTTATGTGGCTGCCATCTTCGGGGCAATTTGAAGGCGGCGAAAAGTGGAACTAATCTCTATTGTTAGTGTAGGCGCCATTACTACCGTTTTGAGCGGCGGCACTTTCTCTCACGTTTTTTGTAATTAGCTGCTCAAAATCCGTATTTAATTCGGATTGGACGGATAAAAATATCAACCCGGACTTTGCTGAATGGGTTAGAGAAGTTCCGAAAAATCAGTTTTCAGCATACTGCACGCTTTGCAGAAAGGTAATTAGCCTAAGTAATATGGGCAAACAGGCACTTACCAGTCATGCGAAGAGACAGAAGCATAAATTAAGTGCCGATTCAAAAAAATCATCTTCAATACTGGATTTTGTATCTAAAAGGAGTACCACAGAAGACGCTACGTCAAGTTCTAAAACGTCAAATTTGATGTCCGAAAATAAATCGATTTCGAACTTTTTACTTCAAGAACAGTCATTTAAAGCTGAAATTTTATGGGCATTAAAACTTGTTGCGTCGCATTCGTCCTTTAATGCTTTCAGTGATATAGCAGAAATATTTTCGCATATGTTCACTGATAGTGAAATCGCTAAAAAGTGCACGTTAGGTCGCACTAAAATGTCATACATGATTTGTTATGGATTGGC
>JAHWFO010105955.1:0-12417 GCA_023313115.1 Rhysida immarginata
TGCCATGCGAATGACCTATTACATGTATTCTTTTTTGTCTGACAATCTGTTAAATGGAGGAGTTTTTAAAATACCTACCAGTGTTGCTGATTGATTTATTGTTTAGATTCATCATCAAAGATTTCTGGAAGTTTATGACAACTCAGAACATCCTACTTTAACTTTGATATCCGAAAAATTTTATGGTTGCAATTCGTCTATTTGCTGAAATTTAATACCATGTTGCCCAAAGAATACAATTTCACTAACCAAATTCCTCAAAACAACATATATTTCCGAAAACACATTTTAACGGAATAAGGTAGGGGTTACTGACAAATCACAAAATCGTTAATATCTCCTCCATCATGGTAACATTTCGGATAATATATCTGGGGATGATTCTCATAGGTATTGAGGTCCACTACTTAGTTTTTCATTTTGGACGTGTACCGTTGGTCACCTTGTATATGCTTTAATTGATTATTTTGCCAATCGAAGAAATACAGGTTGGGGCAGATTATCTTTCGCGAAATATGACTGAATTTGAAGGACTCAGGATTTGCTAGATTATTTCACTAGCACTTACGTGCAAAGCTATCGCCGGACCTAGCCTCCTCCTCAGCACGACGACACAATTCCCCAGAAGACGATAAGATCAGCGGCGACTTAAGGCCCTGTGCCTGGACTATGTGAACGGGAGGAAGACATTGCCAGAATTTTTTAGAGGGTATACTCTAGGCCATGCAATCAGATTGAATTGAAAGTCAACACCCTCATGTTTATGTTATTGTTTAACCTTTACTTATAAAATTTTAATTTCCTGTATGTGATCAGTTTGTTGTATTTCTTTTATACAGGGTGAGTTTTTTAAAAGTGATCCGACGCGAAATACTGCGCAGTAAGTTTTCAGTGACTTATCATTCATGTGATATTGCGCAGTTCAGAGATTGACATTGGTGTGCATGGTAGTTGTTTGTGCAAAGTGGCGAAAATGGTGTTATCTCTGCAACAGCGCATTTTTTTGGTAGAGCACTATGCACGGCATGGTTCATGGAAACAGCGTGCAGATGAGTTTGAAATTAAGTTTCAAGTTGTGCTGTGCCTGCGAAACCTCCTGCTAAGAGTGCAGTGCGAAATGGCATGCAACGGGATCAGTACTGAATGCAAAGAAAGTGCGCAAAAAGATGGTCCGTACGACAGCAACCACTGCTTCTGCTGAAGAAAACATGCTACCCAGTCCAAAACGTCATCACGGCGGCTGTCTCAGCAACTGGGTTTGTCTCAGTCAAGTGCAATGAAGATCATGAAACAGGATTTACACTTACACCCCTTCAAAATGGCCACTGTGCACTGTCTGCCGCATCATCCCTGTGTTTTTCTATGAAACTGTGAATAGCGACCGTTATGTTTACAATATCTTCAACGTGTTTGCTGCACAACTTACTGATGACGAGCGTACCAATGCTTACTTTTAGCAAAATGGTGCAACAGCCCATTCTGCACACAACACTTGCACGTATCCAGGAAGTGTTCCCACCCGAACATGTGAACAGTCGAGAAACAGAAGAGCCCTGGCCACACAAGGGCTGTTCCCTATCGATCTGCAATTTCTTCCTCTGGGGTGCACTGAAAGGTGTGGTCTACTAGAACAATCCGCGCACAGTCACCGAACACGTACAGACAGCCAGGCAGCCATTCAGGCCATTCCAGTGGAAACCTTGCTCGTGCTTTCAGGAACATGTGGACACGCCTTCACACGTGCCTCGAGGATAAAGGAGGAGCCTTCCAGGACCTACTCTAGGTTATTTGCACTGATCTTTGATCATTGTTTATCTCTTTTCATGCTCATTTTTACACGTTGTTCACCGGGCCACTTTTAAAAAACTCCCCCTGTAGTTATTAATCACATAGTATTTATGTTAGGGTGACTAACCAGGAAATGTCAGTGACTAACCATTAACCAGGCCACTACAAAAGTACCATCCATAAGCCATATGGAGGAGCGTCCTAGATGTTCCAGTGCCTGATCTGTTTGGGCTTTTGACCTTGGGGCATTGGACCATGGGACTTTTGGGTGGATCCCGATACGGAGATGCATATTATGTATACTTAAGGTGACCAGATTTTCAAAAGGCAACATACCTGGACACACTGCAGCTTTCCGAAAACGTTGTTTTGTCCTCTTCTACGTGCACCTCCGAAATTCGTATTCGTATTGTCAGCACATAGCCCAATCACTTTGTTAGTTAATCAATTTTTAGTAATGACTTCATTCGAATAATCAGCTATAATATCAGATGTTTCGCCAGGCAGAGAATTAACGTCCAGTATTTTAATTTTTACTCCGGCTTTGTAGTCAAACTATCTTGCAAGTACTGGAAAAACTTAGTAGCTTTATGATCTGAGGCATCTGTCATTACTGAAATAAATTCTGCTTTTTCCAGATCAGCCTGTAATGATTTTAGTGCTTCAGGAACAAAAGCATTCAAAATTACAGCTTCAGTTTTTGTTCTGGCGCAAGCAGATCTTGGCTCTAATGTTGTCTGAAGTAATCTGGAAGTGCAATCCATTAATCTAAAACTATTGTCGTGAGCAATATTACGATAAGCGAACGCACCTTCCGGAATCGGAAGTGAATGGACATGGGAAGTTACGTCAAATGAATTCGGAAATGACCGGATGTGGCGCGTTTTGATTATCAAACTCCAACTGGAAGTAAGAGAGCAAATAAAATACACAAACGAAAAACTTTTTCATGAAGCTTTTATTAAAACAAAATCCATACTTAATTTAGTACTTCTTAGAACTATGAATTTCCTTCTTCGATGAAAGATATTTGTAAAATTCAACACAACTTTGACCATAATTAATCTTAATGATTAGTAGAGCCTTCAATGTTTTCACATCTAGCTGAGATTTTTCACTTTTCCAGATATTGTTCTTGTGAGAAAATACTTTTTCTGTGGGTGCATTAGTTCCAGGTGAACAAAAAAAAAGTCCCCCACTTTTAAAAAATTAGAATAAGGAACGTGGTTCTTTTCAAAATGTAAAAAGATCTCAACCCACTTGTCTGCTGGCAACCTTTTATTAGCAATCCATTCAGAAATTTTATCCGCAGTTAAATATTGCTTCACGTAAGTATAGTCGTCAAATAATGCGTTTTCATCAAACCGAATGCTTGCTGTAGTCTTAGTAATGAACGCTGCAGTGCGTTCTACATCTCCCCATTCAGGTATTGCTTTTTTTAATCCTATCCAGCTGTGTACCTCCAAATCTTTAAAACTACTTTCAGGCCATAAATCCAAATAGTCCAAAGCGGTTTTGTAGAAGGAAAGTGCAGTATTATTAAAATTTTTCAACCTCATCATGACATACTTCTTCCTCCCTTTCTAAACGTCTAAGAAGCTGTTTTACAGACATAGGAATAAACTGATCTTGCAATTTAAAAGTCAGTATATTCTTTATATTTTTGATGGTATCCACAACTTCAAAGACAGTAACAGCTTGCCCTTCTACTTTTCTAACAGCTTCATCAAATGTAGAAGTTTGATTATGCACGAAATATAACCAAACTTCAGATAACGGGTTTTCAAAAAAGTTCTTTAACACCATTGGATATTTTTCTTGAGCTAAAAAGTATGATTTCAACGGCGAGTATATTTTCAACAGCTGCTAAGCATCGTGTATTAGAATACTCCAGAAGAATCTTAAAATCACAAAATTCCTTAAGTCTCTCAAATTTTACTGTATACGGCTTAAAGTATAAATATAATTTAGAGATAATCATCTGGATATCAACAGATAAAATGTCTGCAGCTGCACGACTAGCATTATGAAAGATATGGGCGACACATCCAACACCTACTAGAGTCCGCCCAAGGTAAACCTGCAGCTTTCGGAAAACGTTGTTTTGTCCTCTTCTCCGAAATTGGTATTCGTATTGTCAGCACATAGCCCAATCACTTTGTTAGTTAATCAATTTTTCAAATAATCAGCTATAATATCAGATGTTTTGCCAGACAGAGAATTAACGTCTAGTATTTTAATTTTTACTCCGGCTTTGTAGTCAAAATATCTTACAAGTACTGGAAAAATCTTAGTACCTTTATAATTTGAGGCATCTGTCATTACTGAAATAAATTCTGCTTTTTCCAGATTAGCCTGTAATGATTTTAGTGCTTCAGGAACAAAAGCATTCAAAATTATAGCTTCAGTTTTTTTTCTGGCGCAAGCAAACCTCGGCTCTAATGTTGTCTGAAATAATCTGGAAGTGCAATCCACTGATCTAAAACTATTGTCGTGAGCAATATTACGATAAGCGAACGCACCTTCGACAGCAGCTAATTGTTCTTTTATGCCCATCTGCTCTTTTCTAAAGAATGCTGTAAGTTGCGAAACAAGAAACTTTAGCAGCTGTAGAAACAGCTTTTGTATGCTTATCAGTATTGATAATTACAGCAGGATATTGTCGAATTAATGAAAACCAACATGAGTTAATATTAAACTTCTTGAGGTTATTCAGTTTACGTACAACTGGAATTAGCCCGGGCAACACCGGGTGCCTCTGCTAGTATTATTATTAGAAGGACCATACGTAAAAGCGACGTAACTGAAGAATTATTGCATAATCAATATTGAACTTATTTTAATACAGCCTTCAATTTCCTGTTTTCTTGCTGATCTTATAATTTTGAACCACAATAAGGAGACAAAGAAAAAAAAATTATAATAAAATGTGCATGTATACAAAGTGTCCACGTGAAATCTGCCTGATTTCAAATGATAATTGTAAAGAAACTATTAGTCCTAGAGACTTGCAGTTTGTGATTTCAAGAAGAGCAACGCCAAAAGTTTTGTTCAGCTCTCATGACGCTCTACAATTGACTTTATTGGGCTTCTAGTGAAACCCTTCATGATTTCGTCTACAGTGTCCTCAGATGTGCATTTCTTGCCAGAACCAGGCTGTCGGCTAAAATCCGTGCCCAAAAACTTATCAAACGATGCCTTTACGTCTGAAATTCCTTTGGACGATAATCGATAATTTTGTTTCCGCTTAACATACCAAGCATTGCCCTCGCAATCTCTCTTGTGATGTTGTCATCTTTAAATAAACATCTCCAACAAAATACAATACTCTTGGAGTTGCTCTTCATGACACTGCAAACTGCAAATCTCTAGGACTAATCGTTTTCTTAAAATTAACATTTGAAATCATGGTTCCATGTGAACACACCGTATTAACTAACCATAACTTTAAACACTATTAAGAATAGCGTCATCCGAAATCATCTCCATAGGAAACAGGTCTAACTCGCAAGGCGTGTGGCATAAGAAAAATTTCACGTCATTGCCAATCTACTTGTGTCATGTTTATAGGACTCCTTGACAGTTTTTTTATTAAATAAAGCAATAGCGTAAAAGTAATACGAGATGCTTCAGATATGACTTCATTAATTAAATACTTCAGAAGAATAATGACTAATTTTGTTATTCGGATTAAATAGGATTTACGAAGAAAGATTTGGCTCCATTATTAACAGACTGGCTGATCTACCCGGCGTTGCCTGGGATAATTATACATAAGCAGAACAACCTAAAGAAGGATGTTGATTTGCTTCAGTTAAACACCTGCAATTGTTTCGGGTATATAAAAAAGACCGTTTCTGGTGCCTGGATTCGCCAGCCGAGGTTCGAATGCGCTCTCCCGACAATTTTATTTATATCCCAGCTTTTACTCCAAAGCTTGACGGTACACTGTTTTTCGTTTGTCCATCCGGGGCGTAAACAAACAAATTTTCTGGGATGCTGACTCTTGAGCAAGCTACATATAATTGCCGTGTGAAAAACTGGCGTTTCCAAGTTAATGCCTGCCACACAAAGCGATTGCCCCTGGGCCTTGTTGATACTCATAGCGAATGCAAGCCGGATGGGAAACTGCAATCCCTTGTAATGGAAGAGCGTATTTGTATTACTGGGTATTAATGGAATGCGAGGAATGTATACGTCTTCACCTGCGGTATTCTCCGTGATGATCGTGGCCTCTATTTTCGTTCGGAAATAGATTCTTCACGGTTAGTCTTGTTCCATTGCACAGACTTGGCGGGTCGAGATTAAGTAATAGCATGATAGGGGATCCTTTTTTTAAAGTGAACTTATGTGGCGGCGTTCCTGGGGGTTCAAGGGAATTTAAAAATTCTGTAGGGTAATGCATATCCATTACTGTGTCAATAGATGAAAAGGTGGTAGAGTTGCCGGGAAGCATTTCCTGAATAAGGTCGTTAACATATTTAACGCTGTCGTTTTTTGGAGCTAAAACGGCCCTTTCGCATAGCCATCGATGCGATTTGTAATTTTCACGTATATCTGGAAACACTTTAGTTATCGGCTCGTCAAGTGAACAGACCATATTGCAGAAATTTGGGGGAAATGAAATTAGACCGCTAGTGGGGTTGACAGGAACTTCTCCATTGGCAGTTAACATCAATTGCTGTGAAAACTGCTCTGCACTTGTTTCTCCTCGCAAATGAACCCTCATATTCGTCTTGAGATCCATTTTGCGCATATGCCTTCATAAGGTCGAGGACTTAAGACAGGCGAGAAGTTCATCGGCTGGCGTAGAGCGTGGAATCACAGGCAGGGTTTGTCTAAAATCTCCTGCCAGGAGAACAACAGTACCGCCCCTCAGCCGCTCATTTCCCCGTTTGTCTTGCAAAGTGCGATCAAGCGCTTCTAGTGCCTTTTTGTGGGCCATGGTGCATTCGTCCCAAACGATTAGTTTGCAATGCTTGAGCACTTGTGCCTGACTGGAGCCTTTGCTTATGTTGCAAACGGGCTGTTCTGAAACTGCAGATTCAATGGTAGTTTCAGAGCTGAATGCGCTGTTCGACCACCAACTAGCAGTGTAGATGCTATTCCAGAAGATGTTATAGCCAAAGCAATTTCATTTATTTGGCGAATCTCAGCCAGCAAAATTAAATAATAATAATTATTAACTGGAGATGCGTCTCTAAGCATAGGTAATGATTTTTCATTTGAAAAATGGAAGGAAAAATTCTGCGACCCGGATTCGAACTAGGAACCTCGACTATCATGGCCGATGCCTCTACCAATTGGGCTATCGCAGACACCACGGACAGCCAACCTGTCTCAAGGTGTCTTAAAGACAACCAAGTTGTCACGGTTGAAAGCTCAATGGGAGACGGGAACCTGGCCCGCAGATCGAGAATTTCTCCACTCCAAACCATCAGAAAGTTGATGAACTAACTAACCATGATAGTCGAGGTTCCTGGTTCGAATCCGGGTCGCAGAATTTTTCCTTCCATTTTTCAAATGAAAAATTATTAGCCAGCAAAATATTTATCAGAAATGTTTTCCCAGTTCCTCCGGATGCGTCAAGGGAACAAATACCACCATTTCCATCCTGAATGAGACTTAAAACAACATCATAGGCTTGTCTCTGGTCTGAGGCTAATAGGGGTCTATTGTTTTCAAGAAAAACTGGAGACCATTAATGTCATAGTTGCTTTCCCTCCAAAAATCTCTATCTAGGACCTCTTGACCATTTCGATTCGGCGCCTCTAGCCCAAGCTGCAAGACAGTTTTCCCGTTAATAGAGATACATTTGTCCTGAAGAATATAAGCGCTTGTTTCATTATTCCCGCTGTGCAACCTGAGTTAAAGATTGGGTTAGCTCTTGCGCCTCTCTGAGAATGTCTTCACTTAAATTTTCTTTATATTTATCCCAAAGGCGCTGTGGATTTGATGGAGCACACGTCGTGATTATAATGCCAAAAAGACTCCCGAGTTGCTTTGGGAAACAATCGTTTTCAAGCAATCCGTGTTTCTGACGTGCTTCTCTATAGCTTTCACACACTTGTGCCTCGCAGGTTTTAAGATCATTAAATGGTGTCGATCCTCGCACTGCGTGAAGCAACATTCTCAAGTAGTAGCACTCAGCATTGCTGGGATGAACAGTGTAGACACGGCCAATGGCATCAGTTGCGTATATGTCGTTATCACCTAGAACTTGGGCTCTCTTCTTCCTCCTGCAGAAAATTTTGCGTTGCGCGTTCCAGGTCTAGTATTTTGGTACATCGACATAGAGTAATGTCTTTGCAAATAGATCTTGCTGGCACAACTGGAAAAACGCTGCTAATGTTGTGTTTGGAGGCATTTCCACTCTCTCTTGAGCATTCTTTTCCGTAAAGTATACTCTCTGTCCGTTCTCTAAGTGAACGCTTAAGTGGACAACCGTTGGGTATCGTTCGTGGATTTGAAAATTTAAAAGGCGCCAAATAGCCTCATTACTGCTAATATATCTCCCCAATTGGTACTGAGTCACTTCATCCACCGCAGTTTCATTGGCTAACCCGAAAACGGCCATGTCGCTGCCTATAGTGACGTATTTGCAAATGTACTTAATCGATTTAACAGAGTGGCAGTACTCGACATTGATGTGTGCTTGAAACATTTTAGTAAGGAGAGGGGAATAAGGCATAACCCACCTGTTATCAATTTCGATATCTCTGTTTTGGCTGTTAACCTTAACTGTAACAGTCGCTGTGAAGCCCGCATTTTCAGGTTCCCGTCTTCTGTATAAAGGGTAACCATCGTTGGCTAATTGTGTATCATCAATGAACTATCGTGGATAGTTCTTAGTACATTTGCCATCTTTCATGCACGGTGCCTTCTGGTTTAAAGGCCTGCACGACCCATGGATCCTGTTGAACATCTGGCAACTCAGCAGAAAGTATGTAATCTATTTCAGTCGGTCAGATTTTTTCTTTAAGCCATACCAACATGTGTGCACGTGGAAGACCTCGCTTTTGCCATTCGACCGAATAGTTCTAACAGCGGGTTTCTCCAAATATATGGCTTTTCGTAATAACATCAATAAATTTGATTAGTTTTTGCTTAAAAACTCTCGCTGTTAAATCATGACGATCAATCGGTGATTGGCCTTCCAAAAAAAACTCAACTGTAATCTCTGACCACTTAGGGTTGCACGTAATAGTTACAAAAAGATCCGAACGGCCATGGTTGCGGACAGAGGACATAGCGTCTTGAGCATATTCGTGCACGTGCCTCGGACTGCCAGTGAACGTAGCCGGTAATATTACCATCCTTCCTATATCAACGACATTCCGATCATTAGCCACAGCATCCCGTAGATGAATATAATCATCAACACGCAGTTTTTTTTCTGATTTAACCTAATATAAAGATAGCAAAAAGTGCAAAAGCAAATGTCGATTAAGATGTTTATAGCTGGGTCGAAATCAATATTTTAAACGGTATTCGGCTAACAAGACCGTTTATACATTTTATTACGAATGGGAAATTATAAACAATCGTAAGTCGAAAGGAGTCGGTGTTACGATTAAATTATTCTAAATGTATGAAGTGACGTGAAGTACGGAGGTAGAATAATGTTAGAAAGCGTTAGCGAAAACGAACATGCCAGGCTGACGGAAATAAAAAGTTATGCTAAGGAATATAATATTGACAAGGATCCTCTGAATTACATATCAAAAAATGTATTTCAAGTCTTAGAAATTGCTAAAAAACAATTTCGAGCAAAAGAAGATGATATCCTGAAATCCATCGTAAATGCGATCGATTTAACTGAATGGACAGTTAATGTTTCGAACAGAATAATTTTTCCTGATTGTTGCGATGCGAAAAAAAAATTATTTCGCTCTTTCCATACTTCTCGATTGTTCTTGCTCTTGCGCAAATATAATGAAAGTACTGGGGCCCAAAAAACTTCTAGAAAATGTGGAAGCAAGAGTCTTGGGATGCGAAATGCTAAAAAAAATGTAAAATAAGTTTTGTTTTCACAAGTTTCATATTAAAATGTTAAATATTCATTTTATTAACAAAAAATCCCTATTTTAATTTCAAAGTAATGAGATGAATATTTACTTCTGCATAATTCAGTTTTGAATAATTTATTTATTAATTTTTTTATTAATTTTTGAAATTGACTCAGTTCTAATGAGTAAAAGTTTAATCACAATAACCTAAAATTAGTCGATGAATTACGTTTTCTTCTTAAATGCAGGCAAAAAAATTTAACTGTGGGCTTAGCCAAAGCAAGGTAAGTGGGTCCAAAATGGCCGCAAAAACTAGCAGACGCTCAACTTGTCGTTACTTTCCCTATCCAGAGCTTTACTTTCCACTTTTTCCTAGCGCCACCTCTTACCAAACTTTTTAAATTCTTATTCCAGAAAACTTTTGTTTTCTGATATGACGCTCGTAACAGTCGGTTATAGAGAAAGGGGCTTTCCGCGATGATCGGTTGACGCCCAATGCGTGTCCATTTTATCGAACAAAGACATACGACTAAAAGTAAGAATTAAATAGACACGCTTAATTTGACGAGAGAGTGAAACGACATGTTACTCCAATGAAAGGACGAAGAAGAAAAAAGCTTATACAGACGATAGGGTGGTGAAGGGGACTAACTTTATCGTCCTTAAACATGAAATTACTGACCCAATTAATAGTACTATTTTTATTAAATACCATAAAAAAGAAATCTCTAAGTAAATTCGTTTTCCACAGATGTGAAGTGAATTGCAAATGAACGCGTAACCTTATTTGTCATCCACATTTGGCACGATGGTTTCAGTTGAATGGACAACAGTCTTTGGACAGATCAATTAAAGTCTTTCTGTTTCTTTTTTCCTGTGTTTTTACGGGAAATTTATGCGCTTGATTTCATTTTCTTAGACACCATTATTTTAAGATCTTCCTATAACGTAATTCCCCATGACGTATAAGCAATAGATTTAATCCTCTAATTTTACCATAAAATTACAGTTGCTTATTTATGTCGCCAACGAAAGGAAGTTGGTCATGTCAACAATCGCCAACATCCTTTCGTAATAAATAGTCTCCACCCTAAAATAAACGACAGAGTTCAATACTCCGCTATTTCTTTAGAAAAGTGGAAAAAGAGATCCTTTAACTTTACTGGGTAATTAATTTAGTTTGAAAAATTTTTTTTATTGAAATTGATCATGCATTCCGTAAATTCACCGCCTCAGCCTTTTCTTTTTAAATATTTATAACAAACAGGGAAAAAGACGAATACTCATTTACTAAAATTAAAAAAAAATGATATTAACAGGATTCATCCAAATTAAGACAAACATTAATTGGAAAAAAGTGAGAATATAAAAAGTTACCTCAAGAAATTATATTGTTCTGTTGCACAGTATACTTTCGTGATTTACACTATTTTATTGTTTTTGATTGTCAAGCTTGAAGCCTTAGGAAACTCTCTCAGAAACTCTTTCAGCATGAACAAAGTAAAAGTTAATTAAAAAATAAATAAAACTCTATTTAATTAAAAGAAAGAAAACAAATAAAATAAATAATATAAACAATGGAAAAGTCACCTCTTTTAATTAAATGGAGTTTTATTTATTTTTTAATTAATATATTATATCACAACTCCTACTCTTATATAATAAAGAAGTAAAAGCTGAAAGGTGACAGGGATACAAAGGGACTATTTTACGAGGGATGAATGAAAATCATGACTCCTAGAACATGACTGGATGGGGATATTTTAATGAATGAAACAGTTAGTTTCCTTAGAATTTATACTTTAATAATCTATCTTCATATTTCAACGTATTTGCCAGATAACTTTCAACGAGGAATAAATTTAGTGAAGCTGTCACGGAAAAACATCTTATGTTTCTGTAACCAGCTTCTGACTGTTGTCCGAATTTCATCATCGGAATCTTAGCGATATCCACCAAGTCTTCTTTCATTTTAGGAAAGAATTGAAATCACATTGCGAAAAGTCTGGACTGGTGGATGCGGTAATATGACGAATTTAAGCTTCATCAGACCTTCAATAGTAACATGAGAAATATGTTGCCATTGAATGATGAATGGTCATTGTCGTTTCTTTCTGAATGATGCACAGGTTTTTCCGAATCAGTTCATCGACTTCTTTCTTGTGAAACTCATCGGATGCTGACAGAGGTCCTCTAGCTCTTTAAATGTCATACAAATTAATGTTCCAGCTTCGCAAATGTGACTCAGTGCCGCACAGTGTATACATCAACAAACAAGGTAATCTAGAATAATAGGTAGGTTCAGTTTTTCAAAGTGCTTAACGCTCATGCGTATTGTGACGTCACTGGATGACTTATAGCTTTACTTCCAGCAGTGTGCGGTAGCCATTATTCTGGTCACAAAAGAAAACGTTTTCACGTAAAAAACAAAACTCTTACGTTGTATTTCTGAAGAAACGTTTATTTGTAAACTTATTATTTTATAAATTAATATTTCCTAATGCCTGCATAAATAAAGTTATTATGAAATAATATCGAAATTATTATCTCTGTCTCTTAACTGCCAACGGTTCCGACGAATCAATTTCGAAATCTTAATGAGGAATGATAACTAGGCCTA